>JANZXR010000003.1:6879369-6893151 GCA_027575705.1 Erythroxylum echinodendron
CATCTGCAATGATCTGTACACTCCTAATACTACAGTCAGCTGCACAGGCAAATATGGCAGCAAGGCTTTCTAAAACTTTGCTATCTCTCATCTTCCTTTTCCCTTTACTTTGTTGCTTCCTATCTGTGTTGGAAGAACAGGCGGCAGAACTAGTGACATGGACGGAAGCAATTATATCGGGACTGGCCGCTGGGCCTGGTTCCGACAATAGGGCAGCATGAGGTGGTAAAGCTGTTGGTGAACCACCTTCATTTTCAGCAGCCTTAAACTGAGCAGCAGCATCTCCAGCGTCTTGAGCTGCTGCACCTGCGGCTCTGTCTTTCCCGAAGACAAACTCAAGTCTAGGTTAAATTGGGAACGGCTTTCCAGGACTATAGTACTTATTTGGGTGTTTCTGGAAAAATGAAAACATGTTGTTTGCATGATAAACAATAACTATTATTAGGATGCGTGTATAAACAACCTACCCTCATCCATTCGTCCAGCACCTGCTTGCTGTCTACCTCGACGCATTTCTTGCTTTCATTCCAACCAAACCCACTGCAGTTCAACATGTCATAGGCTGTCTGATATTTTTCCTTCAACCTCTTGTGTTTATTTTGTATATGCCTCTTCTCAATGCCATACCCAGGAAACTTCTCAACCATTAGTCTAGCTAGAAGTTGGAAAGTTCAGGCTTAAATTAGCCATTATCAGTTTTATGACCAGCAACAACTGCCTCCTCCAAGAAGGTAACAAATGTGGCTGTTTCATCATCTGTCCAAACTCGTGACATTGGACCTAAACCATGCAATGTCAATCCACAAACCATTCCAAACCATTTCCATAAATGATTAGTCACCATTGTTTCAAACTTGTTTGGAAATAAAGAAGACAATATTGAATTAAACGAAACATGTAATTAAGTACAAATAAAACAAAGGAACAACAATTTCATGGTGTGTTCTCAAATTCAGTAACAATGAGAGTCAACAATATAAAGAGAAATATAAGCAATGCCTGAATTCAGTTACAATGAAAGCCAACCATATTTAAACCCTCAATTCACTAAAAACGGTTATTAACTAAATTAAAGTTAACAATTTAATGGTATCTTCTCCATTCATCAAGCACGTTGTTAGCTAAATCCTCTCTCTATTGACTCCATTCATTACTTGTCTCAACATGATCAACAAATTTAGGTAATGGTGCATCTTCCCCAATTAGCATATCATTAGCGTCAATAGGAGTAAGCTCTGCTGGATCGTAACTCATATGTAACCTAATAAAATTGTGCAGAAGGCAGCATGCAAGAATGATGTGGATATGAGTGGCTGCTAGAAAAAAAGATGGATTTCTTAAGATTTTCCATCTTTTTTTAGTAAATCAAAAGCACGTTCAATCGCATTTCTGGCAGAGGAGTGTCTCTTATTAAAGAGCTCTTATAGAATCCTAGGTGCCCTTCCATCTGTTGCCCACTCCTGAATATGGTATCTTGTGCCTCTAAAAGGTGCAAGAAAGCTAGGACCATTGGTATAGCCAGCATCTACTAAGTAGTAATTTCCTATAAGCAAATGACACTATTACTATTGTATCTGTAATC
This sequence comes from Erythroxylum echinodendron, assembly GCA_027575705.1. NCBI lineage: Eukaryota > Viridiplantae > Streptophyta > Magnoliopsida > Malpighiales > Erythroxylaceae > Erythroxylum > Erythroxylum echinodendron. The sequence goes on from JANZXR010000003.1 coordinate 6,880,952, forward strand.
AAACCTTAAAAAACATATTGCAAATTTCTAACAATTCGTATCTTACATACCCCTCGAAACTTGAAGTCCATTAGGCCTACTAACAGCATCATGTAGAACCCTTGAATCCGGTGCTGAACCCTCCTATCCAGCAAGAACATAAACAAAGTTGAAGTTCTTATCACACACTCCTAAAACATTAGTGCATATCTTCCATTTCCTACCTCTGTATCTAGGCTTGTCTGCAGGGAAACTATTATGTCTAAATAGGTCCCATCTAGAGCACCAAGGCAACCCTTTGTTTAAAATCCCAACAAAAAAAAGTTCTCATTAAATAATTTAATAAAGTTAAATTAGACAATATATTGTAGCTAAAAAATTTACTCACCTTAAACAATTTCCATTTATTTTCTGTGGAATCTTCAAGAATTGGTATGGGCTTGATATACAACAGATGCTGAAGCTTGATTATAGCCTTCAACACACTATGGAAGACTCCACTTATTGTTTCTCTTGACCTCATAAACCGAACTTGTAATACTCTATTAGATTCATTTTGTGCTAATATTCATAGGAAGATTAAAACTTTTTCTTTAATGGGCACATGACCATTAATTGTCAACCCACCATGGACCTTAAGCATTTCACATAATAATGTAAATGTACTACTGTCCATCCTTAAGTCCCACTGGCTATTCCTATCACCCTCATGTAAAATCCTATATATATTGGCTTCCCTAGTTGGTACTGTCAATGCCCTACTACCTTTAGCATTTTCACTTTTACGCCGTTTTTTAGTGTATACATACAAGTAAAACAACATGACGATTCTCATCAAATCCAATTTCCCATTCCAAAGCTCAAACATAGCCAAACACTTAAACATATCAGCATGATCCATTGACTCTAATTTTGTAACAAAAACTGTCTGCAAAGAGAAAACAATATAATGATCATAAACTACATTTGTATATATGTATAGAATAGTAAGATTTGTAAATATGTATAGAATAGTAAGATCTCAATAATTGAAAGATGAAGTAACATTTTTTACCTTGAAATTCCTTATTCAAAATGGCATTCATAAACATAACTCATACGGGTAAAATCAATATAGAAGACATGCAACCGTTCGTACAATCATTGGTAAAAGATTCAACCACATTATCATTAAAGTTAAAAAAAATATGTATCAAAAGGACATACAACTTAATTGCTTAGTTTATGAACAAAGTTAAAAGGTTAATCTATTGTTGGCACACTGTAGTAACAATCATTGGTAAATTCGTAATGTCTACACATTCTTCGGTAGGATTGTAGAAAGGCAGATGTCTAAAACTTATTCTTTCATTCTTTTCGGGACTACTTGTAATCTACATGTACAATTCAATGTTTTGAATACTAACCATCAGTGGCTAACTTTTTTACAATTATAATTTCAACTCTGCAAGCTGTCACTAGTGCAGTAGCACTTATTTCTAGAGATTTTCAATTGTGTGATTCATTTCCATACATTTTGAATTGCTGCTCGTTCACTATTCACATATCTTCTAAATATACAACTCTTGATTGAACTATGCAGTAAATTGCACAGCATGACAGAGGATGAAAGGAAAAGTCCTTTGATTGAACTATGCAGTAAATTGCAAAGCATGACAAAGGATGAAAGGAAAGGTCCTAACTTAAAAATGAAGTTTTATTTTACCTCTGAACAATTATTTGGGCCTAAAGGTTCTCTCAAGCAACTGGATATTGCCACGACAGCAGATTCAATAGATGCAACCGGATTTGAGTTGTTGGAACCAGATTATCATGTGATAAACAAGTAATGGCTTGAATTAATGTACATTAGTTGAAAGGAAAGGTTTACAAACCAGATTATCATGTACTAGGTTATGTTTTATTCACATACATAATAAAGAATAATGGTTTTTAGAGTAATTTGTAGAATAGCTGAAGTATATAGAAATATATACATTTAGTGAAATTTATGGAAACATGATCATAGTCAAGTGTTTATTTTAATAAAATTCATTGTAATCAAGACATATTTGCTTCAGTAGAGAAAGAAAATTTACACAAGTGAAACTGAATAAGTTCTCCATACGAGCTTCCAATAAAAAATTAATGTTAAATTATATGTATATATGATTTATGAAAGAAAAGGACTCACGAGGAGGTCAAACAAGAAAAGAGGTGAAAACATATTTCATTTTTACATATATTGTTTAGAAAATAATGATTGGAAATAATTTGAATTTTTTTATTAGATAAAATATATAAAACTCAACATATTTAAAATTATAAAAGAAGGTTCTTCCCAAGAAAAAGAAGTTATATTATTCAAAATAAACTTAAAAATATATATCTCAATAAAATAGTGGAAAACAAATTTTTAGAGGCTACATGCAAAGTAGAATAAAAGGAGCTATACGTTCTAATATAATGGATAACGTAATCAAACTATGAAGTTAAAGAGAAAAAACATGTTAACTACTATAGTTGGAGGTTATGTTTAGTTATAGATGTATTTTGTATACATAAAGAATTTCTCTTGTCTAAGTAAAATTAAGGAAAAGAGTTATGAAGCCCTTATATAATATTGCCTCAAAACTATGTTGTTACATATAGCCCAAATGGCATATGATCAAAAGCTAAGAAAAAAACTAACAGAAAATGGCTTTAGTAAGGCCTGCAAAGTTAAGATGAGTGACCTAAATTATAGTTTCATTCCTATCCATATATTTCCAGTGGATATTTAATAGTGTTATAAATTATAATAGAATACTAGATAACAAATAAAGGGTAATTAAAAAAAATGTGATCGTGCCTTTCCTCGCAAAAGTTACAAGTGGATATTTCATATAGATAGAATACAATACTGAATATATTGAGAGTATAGGTTATTAAAGAAAACATGGTCATGGATTTCTTGGAAAAAGTTGTAAATATATAAGAAAGAGTTTTGCGAAGGTGATGTTTAAACCACAGTAATATTGATCATATCTCAAAGGTAATGTTCAAACCACAGTAATATTGATCATATCTTATGAAACAAATATATTTTTAAGATTTCCAAGGCTAATAGATATATAAAAAAGTTCAAGATAAATGAAAGGGTGTTCTCTAAAGTTGTTAAAATTATAAATAAAAAGTTTCTCTTTAATATAATATAACAATCTTAGAACAGGAGTTAGGCTAACTCCATTCAATTCCATAAATTATAGCCTCTACATTTGTTATCATGTATTGATAACTTTGGTTATCAATACATGATAACCAAAGTTAGTAAACCTTTGGTTGTTTAAATCGAAAATAGTTAAGAGATTGTTAAAGCTAAAGGGAGAGTATAGTGTATTGATGTTCAGGCTAAAGTTAAAGTTTAACCCAAAAGAATTGTGGGGTAGCTAGCAAAAAGCTTATGGCCAACTTGATGGCAACACCTCCAGGCTTCACCTCAATTACCCCACTGTTAACCCAAATCCAAATTTGTAGTCATTCTTCCTATGGTCTATGCTTTTCTCTTCTTTGTAATTTCGATAAATCCCTAAATCATGGTAGATATTGACATCTTAACATCCTATTATTCTTGACTGAAATCATCTACTTTAAAATTACGAATCAATTGCATCACTAACCAATCTCCCATTGACCTTACCCATTTGTCTCCATACAAAATCTTGTTTCACATGGACAGAGAAGTCAACTATATGATCAATGATTTTAATATCATGCAATAAGACAATGATCGCTCAAACATTCTAATAATTAAACTTATTTAAAATTGCAAATGCTTCCCAATAGTCATTCACTTATGTATACACAACAAACAAAGAATATTCTCAAATCAAGGTAAGATAAAGGAGGTCTTACCACTTTGTGCAGAATTCGTCTAATTTGAAGTTTCCAAATGCATGAAGATTGATGTAGAACTAATGCAAGTAGCACACCCTGTAAGTGTAAAAATTTCAGAAGATTGATTCATTGACACAAGTGGAATATAAATCGAAAGTCACAACCCCATGCAGATTAATTCGATTTGCTACAACTATCTACAGGTGAGATTAACATAAACAACATCTTGTAGTCCTACAAATATATCACAAATCACCGAACAACAACAATGCTGGTGTTTCTGTAAAAGCAGAGAAGAGGAAAAGAGATAGAGTTAAAAATGGCCTTTCACCGAATTCGGTTTTGTTGATGGCAAAACCCATGAACAGAACGTAATGCCTTACCCAATCGATACCCATCAACAAAATCAAATCCCTTACCCCTTAAACACCCATCAACAACACACAAGCATAACTCCATAACCAACATCCCTTACCCATTCGAAACCCATTACCCATACCTTAGAAAAACAAAAAACGATGGGATGAAAGAGTCTTATTCAGAAGATAGGATAGATAGTCGAATGCTAGGTTGGCTTGAAGGGAGAGTGACATTTCTGGGGATGACAATCTGGAGCTACAGAAGGAGATGAAGCAAACGGAAGGAGAGCTGCGACAGAGAGGGACGTGTTAGGTTTCGTTCCCAAATAACAAGGCTATTTTTGACATTTTTTGTTCTTGTCTGTAGGACAAGAATTCTTGTACCACAATTTTGTAAGGGACAAAATTTTCTATCCTTGTCCACTGAAGAAGGAACAAAAATGAGTGAGGACAGTAAGCAAACAGGATGAAGGACAGAACTTTTGTGTCTTTGTCCACTGTCCTCACCTATGAGGACAGCAACCAAACGTAGGGTAAATAAGCTTCACTATCTTTTCTCCTTTGGAATGAAGGAATCTTCATTATGATATTCCCAAGGTTTCCATCTCACTTAAGCTTCCTTTTATAGATATTACCTATCAACTCAATATGAAAATATATCTATTTTATTTTTTAGTGCTTGGTATTCATAATATAAAAACATCTCTCTCTTTATCGTCAACAAAATCATCTTAGAGAACTTATTTTTATTGTCAACATGCAATAGTAACTTATGACGATTGTCCCCTTATAAATTGACTAAAACACTATCTTGTAACTCCAATCGATCTCAAATCTCATCAAAAATCAAAGTTATGCATTCAAATTGTTGTTGCATAGTTTGAGCATTAATGTATTGTCTTTCATTTACCATCTAACTCTTTCTTAATCATATATAACCTATAAAAGAATGTTAGTAATATCTTTATAATGTTGGCTACTTGTTTCTCTTAATTAATTTCACTCACATGTTTTACTATTAATTTATGGCTTTTCTTTACTAATGTTTCCCATATGCTCTTGCCTTTTAAAGAACTAAGCAAACTTAAATAAAGACTTCGAGCTGATAAAGTTCAAAAAACCCACTGAGGTAATGGTCTAAAGCGAAACGTAAGGAAATCAAGCGAAACAATGAAAGACTAATATGATTTTTAAAATGTATTTAGGAATGATTTATTAAGGCCACCATTCTTGCACCACTTTCTTTCTTTTCTTTTCTTTTCTTTTCTTTTTCTTTTATGTTGTTTTCTTTCTTTTTTCCTTATGTTTCTTGTCTCTTTCTTTGAGACCATATAAACAATCTTGTTGAAATAAATAAAACAAGGAATTGAACAAATCCTAGCATAAGACGAATAGATAGAAAGACTCTAAGCAAGAAGATAATAAATTTTTATTTTTTTCTTTTTTAGACACTTCAGAAATAAGAAGTGGATTAAATAAAAGGAATTATAGAATCATAAGGGAAGCAAACTTCTAGATAAAGAAATAAAATATATTTAAATGATATAAAAATAAGGATGAAAAGGATGAACACACCTAATTTAGATCTAAGTTATGATACCAACTGATGTGAATCCAATTAAGAATATACCTTAAAGAACCCATAAACAAGTTTAAACCAAACCTAAGAAATATAAAACATATGTATAAGGGATTTGACTCATGAATTATAAGGAATCAAAAACTAAATTCATTAGGTAATAAAAAGCCACAAAGAAAGAATTCTTTAATAAGTTCAAAGTTTTTAATGAAGAATAAGGAAATGAATCCCTCATAAGTTCTTAATAAAAACATGCTTAAAATATTAGTTTAAAAATCATCTTTGAATAGGCATGGCATATGACACAATTGTGTGTTAGGTAATGTTTGATAAAAAATCTTAATGCTATCAGACACGATTTAGGAAACTTCTATGCCTAAAGATGTAAATCTCCTTTTGATTTTTGAATTTGAAAATGATCTAAGACATGTCTATGTTTGAGACTACGGATCCCTCTGTAGAACACATCCATAGATGAGAATGTGTCTCACAATTAAGTTTTCCATAAAATTAGACAATTTGATACATGACCATGTTAGAGCATATATAAGCCTTCTCCAACTTTAACTTAAATTAAGCTAACTGATATTCTTCCTTCAATTTGGATTAATTTCACTTATGTAATCACTTGTCACTTAACACTATTAAGTGTATCTTGAAGCTATTTATTGCTTGCCTGTGTAATTGATCTACTTGGCAAACTCAAAAGATCAAAGGCAACTTGATTCCTATCACTTCTTATTTATTTTGTACTAAAAATTTTTGGTGTAGTGATATGCATCATCATCGTTAAAAATGAACATAATAATTTTGCATATTAGATTGGGTAATTTAAAAAAAATCCTTGCTTATTTAAAGGTTTTAAAATTATGTTGTTTCTTTTTTTAAATAATTCAAATTTCTTTATTATCCATTAAATTAATTCAAAGACTTTTTTCTAACCCTCATAATTAGTAATATTTATAGGAAGAGAATATATACCCATCGTATATACCCCTAATGATTTTCTCCATTCCACCATAACCCCTTATGTTTCATTCTTCTTTTAAAAGCCCGTAACTCTCATTTATGTTACCCAAAACCCCCTTCATTAGATCTCTATTAAAGGATTTGAAATTATCACTTATTAACTCTATTATGTGGCACATTTAATCCATGCAAAGCATTGATACAAACAAGTGGTAAAAACTATCCAAAAATTCTACTTGATCCAAATAAATGACCTTTGATACTAAACTTCACTCAAGTCTTTACTTTTAATTTTGCTTCAAGAATTTTTATCTTAATATAATGTGAGTATAAACTTGCATTTAATTTTGTTTAATAATTATTTCTTTATTATTAATTTTCATTTTAATTTTTTACAATTTTATTTCATCAGTTTTAATTTGAATCTCATTAAGTTTACAGCGCATCCATTTAACTTTAACTACATTTTATCACATCTAGCCTATTTTAATTTAATTTCATTACAACTTTTGCTTATTATATTTGTCTTAAATCTCATTGCATTTTTATCTAATTTATTATAAAATTTCATTATATTATACTTAGTTACTTCTAATTTTTAATTTCATTCAATTTTATTTAAATTCTGATTGAAGATAATTTTTTCTAAATGTGATTGATTAGTTTTAATTTGTAGGTGATTGAACTAAAATAAAAAATAGAAATAGACAAAAAATAATAATGAGAGAGAACTATGAAAACTAACTAAAGAAAGAGAGAGGATAGACGAAAAAGGGAACAAATGGAAAAGAGATGGTGGGGAGCACAAGAAGGGGGTAATATAGCAAAACAATCTTTAAAAGGTAAAGAAATAACCTAGAAAAGGAGTGTGAAAACCAAAAAAAACAAACAGGAAAAAAGAAAAGTCAAAAGTTAGCTACAAAAAAATGTCAAAGGAACAAACATAATGATGGATAAAGAGAACCAATAGAGTTGACACCAAGAGAAAATAAGAGAGAGATAAAAAATATCATAATGGAAACAAGTTTTTGCAACGAATATAGAGAAAGTTGGGGTAAAGAGCACTAGATTTCTCATCAACTCCTTATCCAATATCTTTTAAAGAATTAATTAGCAGTAGATAATAATATAATAGATATCGTATATGGAGGCATACTAGTGCTCAGAACTTCTACTAAAGCAAGGAATTTAATTTCAAATATAGCCACCAATTCTAAATTGATTGGCAATAACAAGATTAGCCTGTAAATAAAGTTAATAAGGTATTCACTTTTTATATTAGCCATCAATTAGATAACTGTAATCTTTTGTGGAAAAATTAGTTGTAGGTAATATACAATCATTAAAAACTTATAATATTATTATATTCTAAGCCATTTCACTGACATATTTCCTACATTTCAAGATGAACCAAATAAACAAGAAACATTATTAAAATTCTCAATCCACTATAGAGGAAGTATGAACCTTATTCAATTGTATATAAATCCTGGATAGAGGGATCATCCTAATTTCAATTATGGAGCAAAGTTGTTGGGTTTTTAATAATAATATCAAGATAATTAGCTTCACCATTATACTCATCTTTAAAACCAACTATGTCTTTATATGAAATTAAGAAATTACAAATTAGGATACGTAAATTTTTACGTGAAGCAAAAACAAGCAACTAAAACTTGGAAAACATATGAGTATATTGGTATCCAATTCAAATCTTAACAGTTATATTAATTACCGTTACAATCCATAGTATAATAATAGTGCAATTACTTTGAGAAGTGGAAAAGAGCTTAAAAGATCCTAACAATGAGATATCAAATCGTGCAATAGAAGAATAAATTGAGAAAAACATAAATGATACCTCAAACATAAGCTACTCAGTTGAAGCATTCAAGTGAATGAGCAACCTAGACACGTAACATTTAGTAAAGTAGGCTAATATAATAGAAAAAAGTTGATTATCATTGAAATTAGGTCTAGTGGCTCATATGATAAGAAAAGTTAATCAATAATAATAAAACAATCAATTTTATATATTTAAAAATATGAGATATAACAAAGTATAAGAAATTGATAATTTACCTACTAGTATTATTGGAAAATAAACAAAAACATGTAATTTATTTTATACAAAACTAATAATATATTATTAATTATTAATAAAAGATGATAAAATATTTATTAATTATTATAAGAAAATTAATATTATATATTAAACATCATTATATTATTTGATACAAGCAATAATATTTAAATATGCTAAATAAAAATAAGAAGTTTCATAAATTAATTTATTAATAATAAAGAATCTAATTATTCAAGTTTTTAAATCTTAATTCAAAAAAATGGGTATTAAGCTCCATCATCTCTCTAGAAATTCTTTAAGCTCCTCTTCGACTACCACTGTTCTTCTAGGTAATTGTTTACTATCTCCTCTCTCACCAATGGAGTAAGAATATCTCTGTTGCTTATAGGTCACCCCATAAGTCAACTCTTAAAACTGTCACTTAGTTCACACCAATTTCTTTTCTATATTTTAGAACCACTTTTCAAAACTCTAGCTATTGTCATTCTTTACCTTTACCTAATATAGTTTTGTCTCCCTCCTGCCCAATTCCTAGTATTACTTCCTTGACATATTGTTTAACTAAAGTGTCTTCCCTCTAGTCCCCACAAGATCTTAAACAATTACCAATACTCATAAAATTGATCTTTCTATTTCCCTCACCATTTAGAGAACTAATCCAGCTACTTCCCACACAATTCATGAACACCCTCTTTCATTCCCCACACCGCCATCATCCTCACCTATCCCACTTCCCTAACTTAACCCAGAGCTTAGAAAGAAGCAAATAGCTGGGGATTGCCTCTAAATTAAGCTCATTAACTATTCCCCTATCTCTAGATGGTAATACAAGGGTAGCTCCATCAATAGAGAATCTAAAGGAACGTGCTAGTGGATGGTCTTCTACACTAGTACGTTTTTTCCTTTGTAAAAGATCAATTTTCCCTCTAATATAAATATGGGAATTAAACCAATAAAAATTAGAAGTTGGAAGGATATGTTGAGTATGATCTTTTCCTCCTTGTATTTAGCTCAAAATCATAGGCACAAGCAATTATCGAAGTTGGTCTCTAGAACTTATGTGACAAGCTTTTTTTCACAAATATGGCAACCTAACATGTAACTTGAGTTAGTACATGATACTATAGTTCCCCATTAGATTCATATTCACAATATTTCATTAGAATATTAGTGCACATAGGAACCTAGTTGCCTTCAATGCTACATTAGACAACCTATAGGTATTAATGAAGCAACAACCTCACTTAAAAAGATTGGATAAGCAGGGAAGTGTACAGTATTAGAAATGAAGAGAGCACTACTAGATTTAATACACTTTCTCATATTGGTTTAGATAAAGCTCTAATAGAAGATTCAATCAATATTACTTATTAATGGTGTCTAACAGATGCTGAGCTAAGCAATGTGTGAAAGCCTGTAGGCAAAATAATTCACTAGGGAATATTAAACTGAACTATTAGGATTGAAAGAAGACAAGTTGATTGGTATTTAAGAAAGGGACATCTAAGATTTACTTGATAACTAGATCAATTAAAACTAGAAAAAGATGGTAACTCTAAATTGATCAAAGAGATGAGGGCGGATAAAGCATGGACTATTTCTCAAACAGATCGTTCTCATATCATACTAAGAGACACTACCATTTTTATCAGCCCCTAAAAACTATAAATGCAAAGTGAGGAAAAGCCTGCTCCCTTAGGCAAGGATGCCATTAAGTAGGCTAATAGAAGGAGATTAGGGTGGAAAGGAAAACGCCTTAAGAGCCTAACCTAGCAAAGATGAATCTCCTCGTGTGGAATGTTAAGGGTGTTAACTAGACCAACAAACAAAATGTGCCCAAGAACTATATTACATAAATAAAGCCTATGTTAATAAAGCCTTTTGGAAATAAAGTTAAAGAGAGACAATAGTTAGAAGCTTCCATTTTTAGACAACAATTGGCAAGCAATAATCAATCACTATCATGAAACTAATAGGAGAATACTCTTGGCACAAGATCTAAGTTTAATAGATAATCAAACTCTAGAAAGTTCAGTTCAACATATCCACTCCTTTGCCAAATTGTTACAAAACTTAAAGAAATTTTCTCTAACATTAGTATATGGATTTAATTTGGCTTTCAAAAAGAGTTCTAGGAAACTGGATATATCGCTAGTCAGAAGAATGGCTCTTTATTCTCTCTAGCATTTATATATAGATTTAACTAGGCTTTTTAGAGAAAGGAGCTATAGGAAACTAGATAAAGCATTGGTCAATGAAGAATGACTCTTCCAATTTCCAGGTAGTAAAACTATTTTTGCTAATAACCTATGTTTCTACACCCCCTATTTTCTTATCATTGCTTAATTATTTTCTAAGACATCATCCAAACCTTTGCAAGAAAAATACCCTTTCAATTTAACAATTAAGTGTCTAAACTTAAAGGCTTTGAAGAATCCATTCTCAAAGGCTTAGCTATACTAACCTAAAGATGGAAGAGCTTCATTTATATGAGAAAATTAGAGCAGGTGAAGATCGAACTGAAGAAGCCCAATAACTCAAAGATGCCTGACACATGGGAAGTTTTATCCTTCTTTTTTTTAGGACTTAAACAAGCTTAGGATGCATTGTATCATTACCTTAGAGACTATAATATATTATTGGAGAAAAAATTACCCTTATTGAATATTCAAAGGCCTCAGATATTGACATTTCACTACTAAGAAGAAAGTAAGATTAAGTTAGATAAAGGAGAGTGATTAAAACACTTCTTTATTCTTCAAGTCAAAAAAAACCAAAAGAAATCACAACATCCCTCACAAAAATCAAGGGAGTAATAGCTAAAAAGTGAGAGGAACTAAAGAGTGAGCTTTTGAATACTTCAGGAATTGCCTAGTATCTTAATCTAGTGTGTGTTCCTCATTTAGTATTCTAACTTCCTTTATATCAGAACATATCTTTAAGGTTTAATTAGAATTTCTTACATAATCTTTCAATATTGCAAAGCTAAAACTAGGTAAAGCTTTGGAACCATATTGTTTATGTCGGCCTCCTAAAAAATATTTCCCATTAACTTAAGCATGATAGCTTATGAAATAAAAGCATGAGAAGAAATTGAGGGCATTTTCGGAATATAGCTTAAGACCTAAGGGTAAAGTGGACTTTTGGGAAAGGCATGGTGGACATGTCTTCTTAGCAGGTGTAGCGTGAATGAAGAATAGAAGAAAAGAGAGGCTTCAGATGAAAGTGAAAGAATAGAGTTGTGAGCTAAGTTAAAATTTCTGTAAAGCTTAAAGAGAGAATCCGAGTCCATGCAGGAGGAGAACAAGAAAGAAGGAGGAAGGAGCTTTCTATGGAGTTAAGAATCTCATTACTTGGTGAAGAATCACAGTAA
>JANZXR010000003.1:6893251-6921741 GCA_027575705.1 Erythroxylum echinodendron
TCATGAGTGTTCCCTTCTCTTCTAAATCCGAGTCACCTACTTGGTTCATAGATAATTCGGAATAAAAGGCGTTAAATTCAAGAAGCCTAAAATTAAGTTCATTAATCTTAGGTATCCTCACACAAGATTCTAAGATTGGTCTACACTTTAGTCTCAAGTATGTCGCTTGATTAATTTTTCGACAAATTAAATCCCATTGGTTGTGACATTCAATCATATAAGGTCTTAATCTAAGTGATCAAGCTAAATTAGGACTAAATATGTATCAATACCATAAAAATTATCCTAATCCAATATCAATCTTAATCTTAACCGAAAAGAAAAACTTACTCACACATATTCATCAATGTAACATAAATTATGGTCATAATATATGATTGCATTGATTAAATCCAAACAATTAAAATAAATACGGAATTAAAAATAAATTAAGAAAACAAATTTAAAACACCCTTTTTTTCGCAGCTGCAGCGTGCTCCTCTCTCCCTAGCTGCAACGTCTTTGCTTCAGCCTTTTCTTTCTCCACCAGTTAACGTACGTTTTTTATGTCCTCAGTTCATGGAGTGTATCCAGTTATTGAGTGGATCAGCTAGTGGAGAGTGTATGTTTTAAGTGGGGCTGCCAACGCTCCTCTTTTTTTTCCAACCACCACGCTCTCTTCAACAGCTGTCTTCTTCTTCAACGTGGCTGCTTCCTTCCTTGCTTTGTCTTCCTATTCTTTTTGCTATCCACTACCACTAGCTCACATTACTTTTTGTTTTTGTTTAACCCACCAGCTGCTTCGTTCTCTCCCTTGCCACAACTGCTCACATTATTCTTCAAAGTCACCAGCTGCCATCTTTCTCTCCACTTGCATCATTCTTTTGTTTCCACATAGCTGCTTGCACTGTTCACTTGCCACCTCCTGCTTTGTTTTGGTGTCTCACCAGCTGTCTTCAACATGATTTCTCCACCATCCCAGCTGCCACGTTCCTTCCTATACCACCAGCTGCAACGTGTAAGGAGTGTTGAGTGGTGAGTGTCTCTTCATGGTGTCACGTTGTGTGTGTATGTCCTCTGTTTTTGGTGGGTTTGTGCGTGATTAATTGTTCATCGCTAATGTTTTTTTATTCCTTTATTTATGCCTATAATCACGTTTAATCAGTCTTCATTTTCTGCACAGCCAATGCTTCTTTTTCTGCTCACGCTACACTCTTTGGTCCTCTCTTTCATGCACACAATTTTTTCACGTTGCTTTCTTTTCTATTTTTCACATTGTCTAGCCGCCAACCTTAAATTTTGCAGCCTTTTTATTTACACTATGCTTGTCTTTTACTCACGCACCCATCATTTTTCAACGTAGCTCCAGCCTTTCTTCACGCTGTACATTCTTTCTTTGTCTTTTTTGCTGTCCTTTCTTCTGTTTTTCTCTCCTTAACCATGCACACCCTCAGCCGCCAACTTCGCCTTTTTGTTTCTTTGTATTGAATAAATTTCCGGCCTTCACATTCCTTCAACGTCAAACCTGATTATGTGGTATTCTTGCTTATTTTGAGAGCTTTTCTTGCTTTATACTCTTAAATGTCCCAAAGCCAATATATGCCTAAGATTAAAACAAATAACTTTTAATTAGTGCAACTTAAATATTAAATGAACAAGAGTCTAGCAATTTATGTATCAAAAATTAATACAAAATTCCCACTAACATTTGAGCATTAATGTATTATGTTTCATTTACCTAACTCTTTCTTAATCATATATAACCTATAAAAGAATGTTAGCAATAACTTTATAATGTTGGCTACATGTTTCTCTTAATTAACTTCACTCACTCATGTTTTACTATTAATTTACGGCTTTTCTTTACTAATGTTGTCCACACGCTCTTGCCTTTTAAAGAACTAAGCAAACTTAAACAAAGATTTTGATCTAATAAAGTTCAAAAAACCCACTGAGGTAATGGTCTAAGAAAGAAAATAAAGTATGGGTTAAACAAATCATATGGAAATTAAGCGAAACAATGAAAGACCAACATGATTTTTAAAATGTATTTAGGAACGATTCATTAAAGCCACTATTCTTGCACCACTTTCTTTTCTTTTCTTTTTTTCTTTTATGTTATTTTCTTTCTTTTTTCCTTTTGTTTCTTGTCTTTTTATTCGAGACCATATAAAAAATCTTGTTGAAATCAATAAAACAAGGAATTGACAAATCCTAACATAAGAAGAATGGATAGAAAGACTCTAAACAAGAAGATAATAAATTTTGATTTTTTTTCTTTTTTAGACACTTCAGAAATAAGAAGCAAATTAAATAAAAGGAATTATAGAATCATAAGGGAAGCAAACATCTAGATAAAGAAATAAAATATATTTAAATGATATAAAAATAAGGATGAAAAGGATTAACACACCTAATTTAGATCTAAGTTATAATACTAACTGATGTGAATCCAACTAAGAATAAACCTTAAAGAACCCATAAACAAGTTTAAACCAAACCTAAGAAAGATAAAACATATGTATAAGAGATTTGACTCATGAATTATAAGGAATCAAAAACTAAATTCATTAAGTAATAAAAAGTCACAAAGAAAGAATTCTTTAATAAGTTTAAAGTTTTTAATGAAGAATAAGGAAATGAATCACTCATAAGTTCTTAACAAAAACATGCATAAAATATTAGTTTAAAAATCATCTTTGAATAGGCATGGCATATGACACAATTGTGTGTTAGGTTATGTTTGATACAAAAATCTTAATGCTAGCAGACACAATCTAGGAAACTTCTATGCCTAAAGATGTAAATCTCCTTTTGATTTTTGAATTTGAAAATGATCTGAGACATGTCTGTGTTTGAGACTATGGATCCCTTTATGGAACACATCCATATCTGAGAATGCATCTCATAATTAAGTTTTCCATAAAATTAGACGATTTGATACATGATCATGTTAGAGCACATATAAGTCTTCTCCAACTTTAAATTAAATTAAGCTAACCGATATTCTTCCTTCAATTTGGATTAATTTCACTTATGTAATCACTTTTCACTCAACTTTGTTAAGTGCATCTTGAAGCTATTTATTGCTTGCTCGTGTAATTGATTTGGTTGGCAAACTCAAAAGATCAAAGGCAACTTGATTCCTATCACTTCTTATTTATTTTGTACTAAAATTTTTGGTGCAGTGATATGCATCATCAACATTAAAAATGAACATAATAACTTTGCATATTAGATTGGGTAATTAAAAAAAAGCCTTAGCTTATTTAAATGTTTTAAAATTATGTTGTTTCTTTTGTTAAATAATTCAAATTTCTTTATTATCCATTAAATTACTTAAAAATGGCTTTTTTTCTAACCCTCATAATTAGTAATATTTATAGGAAGAGAATCGTATATACCCCTAATAATTTTCTCCATTCCAGTATAACCCCTTATGTTTCATTATTCTTTTAAAAGCCCTTAACTCTCATTTATATTACCCAAAAACCCCTTCATTAGATCTCTATTAGAGGAATTGAAATTATCACTTATTAACTCTGTTATGTGGCACATTTAATCCATACAAAGCACAAATAAAAACAAGTGACAAAAAACTATCCAAAAATTCTACTTAATCCAAATAAATAACCTTTGATACTAAATTTCACTCGAGTCTTTACTTTTAGTTTTGCTTCGAGAATTTTTATCTCAGTATAATGTGAGTATAAACTTGCATTTAATTTTGTTTAATATTTATTTCTTTATTAGTAATTTTAATTTTAATTTTAATTTTAATTTTTGTACAATTGTATTTCATCAGTTTTAATTTGAATCTCATTAAGGTATAGTGCATCCATTTAACTTTAACTACATTTCATCATATCTAGCCTATTTTAATTCTAATTTCATTTCAAAATTTTCTTATTATATTTGTCTTAAATTTCATTGCATTTTTTCTTATCCAATTTATTTCAAAATTTCATTGTGTTATACTTAATTACTTCTTATTTTAATTTCTTTTAATCAATTTTATTTAAATTATAATTTAAGATAATTATTTCTAATTGTGATTGATTATTTTTAATTTTTAAGTGATTGAATTAAAATGAAAAAATAGAAATAGGCAAAAAAATGAGAGAGAGCTATAAAAACTATCTAAAGAAACAGAAAGGATAGACGAAAAAAGGAACAAATGAGAGAGAGTTGGTGGGGAGCACAAGAAGGGGGTAATATGGCAAAACAATCTTAAAAAGGATAAAGAAATAACCTAGAAAAGGAGTGTGAAAACCAAAAAAAACAAAGGGAAAAAAGAAAGAGTCAAAAGTTAACTACAAAAAATGTAAAAGGAATAAACATAATGATGGATAAAGAGAACCAATAGAGTTGAAGCAAGAAGAAATCAGAGAGAGCCAAAAAAATCTCATAAAGGAAACAAGTTTTTGCAACGAATAGAGGGAAAGTTGGGGTAAAGAGCACTAGATAACATCAACTCCTTATCCAATATCTTTTAAAGAATTAAATAGCAATAGATAAGAATATAATAGATGTCGTATATGGAGGCATACTAGTGCTCAAAACTTGTATTAAAGTGAGGAATTTAATTTCAAATATAGCCGCCAATTCTAAATAGATTGGTAATAACAAGATTAGCTTCTAAATAAAGTTAATAAGGTATGCACTTTTTATATTAGCCAACAATTAGATAATTGTATTCTTTTGTGGAAAAATTAGTTGTAGGTAATATACAATCATTAAAAACTTATAGTATTATTATATTCTAGGCCATTTCACCGACATATTCCCTACATTTTAAGATGAACCAAATAAACAAGAAATATTATTAGAATTCTCAATTCCACCATAGAGGAAGTATCAACCTTATTCAATTATATATAAATCCTGGATAGAGGGATCATCCTAATTTCAATTATGGAGCAAAGCTTTTGGGTTTTTAATAATAATATCAAGATAATTAGCTCCACCATTATACTCATCTTTAAAACCAAGTATGTCTTTATATGAAATTATGAAATTACAAATTAAGACACGTAAATTTTAACGTGAAGCAAGAAGAAGCATTTAAAACATGGAAAACATATGAGTATATAGGTAGCCAATTCAAATCTCAACACTTATATTAATTACCCTTACAAACCATTGTCAACCCATAGTACAATAATAGTGCAATTACTTTGAGAAGTGGAAAAGAGCTCAAAAGATCCTAGCAATGAGATATCAAATCATGCAATAGAAGAATAAATTGAGAAAGAAAGAAATGATAACTCAAACATAAGCTACTCAGTTGAAGCATTCAAGTGAATGAACAACCTAAACACGTGATAGTAAAGTAGGCTAATATAATAGAAAAAAGTTGATTATCATTGAAATTAGGTCTAGTGGCTCATATGACGAGAAAAGTTAATCAATAATAATAAAAACAATCAATTTTATATATTTAAAAATATGAGATATAACAAAGTATAAGAAATTGATAATTTACTTACTAGTATTATTGGAAAATAAACAAAAACATGTAATTTATTTTATAACAAACTAATAATATATTATTAATTATTAATAAAATATGATAAAATATTTATTAATTATTATAAGAAAATTAATATTATATATTAAACATCATTATATTATTTGATATAAGTAATAATATGTAAATATGATAAATAAAAATAAGAAGTTTCATAAATTAATTTATTAATAATAAAGAATCTAATTATTCAAGTTTTTAAATCTTAATTCAGAAAATTTGGTTAAAGAGATAAGCTCCATCATCTCCCTAGAAATTCTTTAAGCTCCTCTTCGACTACCACTGTTCTTCTAGGTAATTCTTTACTATCTCCTCTCTCACCAAAAGAAGTAAGAATATCTCTGTTACTTATAGGTCACCCCATAAGTCAACTCCTAACATTGTCACTTAGTTCACACCAATTTCTTTTCTATATTTTAGAACCACTTTTCAAAACTCTAGCTATTGTCAGTATTTACCTTTACCTAATATAGTTATGTCTCCCTCCTGCCCAATTCCTGGTATTACTTCCCTGACATATCATTTAACTAAAGTGTCTTCCCTCCAGTCACCATAACACCTTAAACACTTACCAATACTCATAAAATTGATCTTTCTATTTCCCTCTCCATTTAGAGAACTAATCCAACTACTTCGCACACAATTCATGAATACCCTCTTTTATTCCCCACACTGCCATCATCCTCACCTATCCCACTTCCCTAACCTGACCCAGAGCTTAAAAAGAAGCAAATAGTTGGGGATTGCCTCTAAATTAAGCTCAATTACTATTCCCCTATCTCTACAAGGTAATATAAGGGTAGCTCCATCAATAGAGATTTTAAAGGAACATGCTAGTGGATGGTCTTCTACACTTGTAGGTTTTTTCCTTTGTAAAAGACCAATTTTCCCTCTACTATAAAGATGAGCATTAAACCAACAAAAATTAGAAGTTTGAAGGATATGTTGAGGATGATCTTTTCCTCCTTGTATTTAGCCCAAAATTATAGGCACAAGCAATTATTGAAGTTGGTCTCTAGAACTTATGTGACAAGGTTTTTTTTTCACAAATATGGTAACCTAACATGTACCTTGAGTTAGTGCATCATACTATAGTTCCCTATTAGATTCATATTCACAATATTTCATTAGAATATTAGTGCACAAAGGAACCTAGTTACCTTCAAGTTACACTGGACAACCTATAGGTATTAATGAAGCAACAACCTCACTTAAAAAGATTGGATAAGCAAGGAAGTGTGAAATAGTAGAAATGAAGAGAGCACTAATAGATTTAATACACTTTCTCAGATAGGTTTAGATAAAGCTCTTATAAAAGACTCAATCAATACTACTTATTAATGGTGTCTAACGGATGCTGAGTTAAGCAATATGTGAAAGCCTGTAGGCAAAACAATTCACTAGGGAAGATTACATTGAACTATTGGGATTGAAAAAAGAAAAGTTAATTGGTATTTAAGAAAGGGACATCTAAGATTTACTTGATAACCAGCTCAAGAAAAACCAGAAAAAGATGGTAACTCTAAATTGATCAAAGAGATGAGGGAGGATAAAGCACGGACTATTTCTCAAGCAAATCTTTCTCGTATCATGCTAAGGGACACTACCAACTTTATTAGCCCCAAAAAATTATAAATGCAAAGTGAGGAAAACCCTGCTTCCTTGGGCAAGGATGCCATTAAGCAGTTTAGTAAAAGGAGATTAGGAAGGAAAGGAAAATGCCTTAAGAGCCTAACCTAACTAAGATGAATCTCCTTGTGTGGAATATTAGGGGTGTTAACTAGACCAACAAACAAAATATGCCCAAGAACTATATTACAGAAATAAAGCCTATGCTAATAAAGCCTTTTGGAAATAAAGTTAAAGAGAGACAATAGTTAGAAGCTTCCATTTTTGGACAACAATTGGCAAGCAATAATCAATCACTATCATGAAACTAATAAGAGAATACTCTTGGCACAAGATCCAAGTTTAATAGATAATCAAACTCTAAAAAGCTCAGTTCAACATATCCACTCCTTTGCCAAATTGTTACAAAACTTAAAGAAATTCTCTCTAACATTAGTATATGGATTTAACTTGGCTTTCAAAAAGAGTTATAGGAAATTGGATATATTACTGGTCAGTGAAGAATGGCTCTTTATTCTCTCTAGCATTAGTATATAGATTTAACTTGGCTTTTTAGAGAAAGGAGTTATAGGAAACTAGATAAAGCATTGGTAAATGAAGAATGACTCTTCCAATTTCCAAGTAGTAAAACTATTTTTGCTAATAACCTATTTTCTACACCCCTTATTTTCTTATCATTGCTTAATTATTTTCTAAGATATCATCCAAACCTTTGTAAGAAAAATACCCTTTCAATTTAACAATTAAGTGTCTAAACTTAAAGGCTTTGAGGAATCCATTCTTAAAGGCTTAGCTATATCAATCCAAAGATGCAAGAGCTTCATTTATATGAGAAAATTATAGCAGGTGAAGATCGAACTGAAGAAGCCCAGTAACTCAAAGATGCCTGACATATGGGAAGTTCTATCCTTCTTTTTGTTAAGACTCAAACAAGCTTGGGATGCATTGTATCATTACCTTAGAGACTATAATATATTATTGGAGAAAAATTTGGCCTTATTGAATAGTCAAAGGCCTCAGATATCGACATTTCACTACTAAGCATAAAGTAAGATTAAGTTAGCTAAAGGAAAGTGATAAAAACACTTCTTTATTCTTCCAGTCAAAAATAACCAGAAGAAATCACAACATCCCTCACAAAAATCAATGGAGTAATAGCTAAAAAGTGAGAGGAACTACAGAATGAGCTTATCAATACTTCAAGAATTCCCTAGTATCTTAATCTAGTGTGTGTTCCTCATTTAGTATCCTAACTTCCTTCATATCAGAACATATCTTTGAGGTTTAAGTAGAATTTCTTACATAATCTTTTAGTATCTAAAAGCTAAAACTAGGTAAAGCTTTGGGACCATATTGTTTAAATGCTTTTTTTTTCCAAAAATTCTAACACCTTGTTAAAGATCTAGTAATAAGAATTGTATTAGAGTTATTTACAAGTGGTAAAATGTTTAGGGAAATAAATTAGCATATATTTGTTTCATTCCTAAGACCTGTAATCTTAGCACACTCCTTGACTTCAAGCTTATATCTTGTTGTAATACTGTCTATAAAATTATTGCAAAACTTGCTGCTTTTAGATTAAAAGTGGTAATAAAAATCCTCATTGGTGACACTCAAGGGGTTATCCATAGCTGGAAGGTTAATAAGGGATAATATAGTTTTAGCTCAAGAACTTTTTAAGGGTTATAGAAAGCGAAAAGATTTCAATAATTGTGTAATTAAAGTAGATTTTTTAAAAGCATTTGACTCCATTAATTGTAGTTATATCTTACATGTATTAGAATCTTTTGGTTTCCCTCTAACTTTCATTAATTGGATAAATCAATGTGTCTCGACTACCTCTTACGGTATGCTACTGAACTTGAACTAACAAATTTATTTAAAGGTGGAAACAATGTTCATGCTTATATCTCACATAATAAGGCATGATCCAGACTTTAAATTCCATTTTAAGTATAACAGGATGAAGATAATAAGTTATCATGTATTGATGATCTACTATTATCCTTAAAAGCCAATGATATGTTTGTTTTAATCTTGTTATTTGTTCTACACACCTTCAAATTAAGGTCAAGGCTTAAAATCAATAAAAGCAAGAGTTATTTTCTATTTTTAGCAGGGAAAAAGATAAAACTCGATGTCTCTCTTCCATAACTTATTTAAAAGTTTGAGAACACCTTTTTGCCTACCTAGGGTTACTGATTACCTTAAGAAGATTAAGATAAATGAATTTCTTTCCATTTCTAGAAAGCATACAGAAGAGAATTAACCAATGGTTTAATATTTTACTATCATATACTAACATAGTTCAACTCATTAGCTCCATTCTCAACTCACTTCACATTTATTGGACTTTATACATCTCCCTCTCAAAAGGGATGATCAAAGACATAGAAATGTTGCTTAAGAATTTCTTGTGGTCTGTTAAGTAAAACAAGAAAACTTATTGTAAAGTGAAATGGAAAGATTTGAGTTAGCTTAAAAGGTTGGGGGGCTTAGGAATCAAATCAGTCTTGATCACCAACATAACGCTAATGGAAAAAATATTATGGAGAATTTATAAGAAAGAGAAGTATTATGAGTTAAGTGGATCTATAACTACTTAATGAAAAGTAAGAGCTTAAGGGAAGTTAACACCAGAATAAGCACATTTTTGTTTTTATCATAAGTTTTGAAACTAATAGAAAATGGAAAATTGCCTCTTTTCCATTTTCTATTAGTTATAAATTTATGCCACTTATTGAAGTTAAAAAAATTATAATTGACAATAATTGGATATTAAATCCAACTAGTCTAAAAAGCTATATACGAACCTATAGGCCCAAAGAAACTAAGGAGGACCTTTACACTACAGGAAGGCATTTCTCATGTGGCTTATTTATGAGCAAAGGTTAGAAGCCACAGACATCCTCATCTTTGTAGCCTCCTCCCCAGTTTGTGGCCTCTATAAGCAAAAAGATGAGTCCCTAAGATATCTTTTCTTCAAATATAACTACTTTATTTTTACATTGAGCTACATCCAAAGTCTATGCAATTATAGAACACTTAGTCATGCATATTAGGAAATCTTTGCTAGCCTACGTCTAAGGAATGGACTCTCAAATATTAACAAATCTTTGAACGTTACAGCATTTGGTAGCTCCCTAGATAATATACAAAAAGCAAGGAATGTTAGACATTTCCAAGGACAAGAAAAAGCAAAGGAACATGTATTATGTGACAATATATAGGTTATCAAAGAGCAACTTATGACCAACCAAATTCATGTACAATGTAGCTCACATTTGGCAACAAGATGGAACCTATGAGAAACGAACGAAAACCTTACACAAGGGATAGGAAGGATATTGTACTATTTTCGCAGCCTTTGTCTCACACAGTCAGTTGTATTAGGGGGTTTTATTAGCCCCTTTGCTCATTCCTATAAGGATGTACCTTAAGTTTTAATGCTCTTATATTGTAATGTTATTTATTATTAAATCCAAAAATATAAGACCCAATTAGATTATTATTTATTGCTTATATAAAATAAATCATAAATAAAATAAGAAATTAATAATTTTATTTATTCATTTTATTACATAATAAAATAAAAATTCAATGAAAGACTTAGATTACTATCATCTTAAACTAATTTCTATATTATTGTTTATTAATAAAATATGATAATTTAATATACTATTAATTATTAATAAGATGAATTTATTTTAGATATTAAATATTTATTTATACCTTTGACATAAGTAATTAAGTATTAATAAATTAATTAAATTCTTATAAGTTACATGTGCCTAGAGAGGGTAAGGATTTTGATGCCAATAAGGATACCAACGGGGACAACTCGGCTAATTCATTCTCTATAATTTCATATCATAACAAATGGATTCATTTTTACTTCTTAAAATGTAGGAGTTTTTGGGAGGCAAGATGTATCTCTACTACTTCATGGCCTAACTACTCAAGCTTCAGAAACATTTTATAAAGACATCATTTGTAGAATAGGGAATGGCAAGTCACCTTATTTATGGTTAGACAACTAGAGTAAGATAAGCCCTTTTAATAGAACAAATATGATGCCAAGTTTCCTCTATATTTTCCCTACTCACTCTAAGGTAGAAGGAGTTATTGAAAGCAATGAATAGTCAAGCAATCTTATAGGCAATGCCCGAATCCAAGATATTATTCCATAGACAAACTTAATCTTAGGAGGGGGGATACATACATATATGGAAAAGCATCTGCCATGATCATTCTCCAGCTTTTCTTGAAGGGGAACCTTCTAACCACAACACTAAAAAGTATATTAATTCAACTTCATTTGTTGAACACAAGCTCAACCAAAAGTTTCATTCATGCGGCTAGTACTTAGATAAAAACCAGCCACCATAAGCCGACTATCTTTCCTCGATGGCCTTTAAGCCTGTTATCTTTGTAAATCTCATTCAAAAAACCTACAACACTTGTTCTTCTTTTGTAACATTTTTTTCGCTTATATGTGGAATATATCTCAATCCTTGTGTAAGTTGAGATTCATAAATCACTCAAAGATTATTGACTAGCTTGGCAGAGACAAAAGTCTGAATAAAGGAGACAAAAATTGTATACAAAATATCACCAGCCAATGTTATGTTACAATTCAAGGATAGAAGAAAAAAATCAAGTGGCTCAGGATCTAATTTCCTAATAAGGGAGAAACTAATTAACAACCATATATAACATGTTGTGTACACCCGAAATAATAGCTTTATAGATAATTATGCCCCAATAGCAGTAAGGAAGTTGTTGACTCTCTCCTTCCAGCGGTTTACCTAAAAAGAATCCCTAAGTAGACAATCCAACATTGTCTTAGTGTCCTAAACTACTTTTAAACATAGCTATACTTAGAGCTTTTACATTTGTTAATTTGGTTGTAGCTGGATCTTATCAATTGTATCATGCAAACCTGGTGCAATTTGTTGTTCTATTTTGGAAATATATTCCTTTTAATTTCTAAAAAGTAAGTTTAAGGATCTACACTCAATGGAATGGGGATAAGAGACATGAAATCCAAAGAAATTTAAAGGTAGATTTTCTACAAACCTACCTTATTCTTCAACATATAATCACTATGACTACTAAAAAACTTGGTTTGGTGTCTTTTTTATGATTAACATTGCAAATTGTCACTCTTGGCTATTTTTCTTCAACAATGACTCAAAGTTTAATTTCCCATTCTAGTCCATAAATGGTGGAGATGGAACGAATCAATACCACAATTTTGTCAAAAATTTACCAAGGGTATTCCATATTTAAGAACAAATACCATCCTAAAGATTATGAAGATGTTTTTTCTCTATTATTTTTATCTGTATCAAAATCCTTCATCCCCTAGGTAATTACCTGGAGATATAACTATAAATAAGATCATTAGTTTAACCTTCCAATACTAAAAAGAAGATTCAAAGTGAAATGGTGGGACAAATTCTCAATCTGTCTTTTATGACTTGGTTGTCCAGACGCGGTGTCATATTTCTAGAAATTGTCATGCCATTCAAAGTTAATGGCATAACTTAACTTTGAATAAATTGTATATTTATTTATAATAATACTAATAAATAAGATGATGAATTTCCCACTTTTTAATTTATATTTTAAAATAATTAATATACCAAGTTAATTTATTTTATTTAGTAATCAAAATATATTAATTTGTTGTATTTTATCAATAATCAATAATACATTTACTAGTTTAGATAACAAATTAACTCTTTTAGTAGATTTTATTTGTTATAATGATTATCAATTTCTTAATTTTTACTTATAATTTATAAATAATTAATAATGATTTTATTTATTTTTTCTTTTGATAAATAAAATTGTAAAACTTCTTATAATTTTTATTGTGTTATCATATTTACATCTCATTACTTATATTAACAATTATAAAGATATTTAATATGCCATATAAAATATTAATATATTTGATTAAAAATATAATATTTATTATTTTAATATGATAATAAATTAAGACTCTCATTAAATTTTTATTTTTTTTGTAATACTATCAATAATTAAGATGTTTAATTTCTAATTCTTATTAATAATTTGTAATTTTATAAATATTTATTTTATACTAATAACAAATGTATAAAATTTCTTATTATTTTATTAATTTGTCTTATTTATATCAAAATTACAAACAATTATTAAATATACAAATATATTTATTAAATAATAATTTATTATATTTATTAATAATTACATTAATTAATTTTATATGATAGTAAATTACGTACTTTACATACAAGCTGATCAAAACGAATTTGATTGAGTTGAAGTCTTCCCACATGTGACAACAATTTGGTGTTCCAAGAGGATATCTTGCTATAAATCTTTTGCATAAGGGGTAGACAATCCTTATAAGTTAGTCTTATGGTAATTAGAGTGAGTAAAAGATATTTAACTAGGAGGGGACTTAAACTTGTAACTGGCGAATGATAGGAAATCACAGGGTCTGCAACTAGCTGATAGATAAATGATAATTATGTTTGAGTTAACATATAGAGAAGTCTTTTAATCTCAACCTTTTGAAAAAGAAAAGTAATTCAATGTCAAACAAAGAAATCTTGAACGCTTGAATTGAAGCTGTGTTAGAATAAGAAAGCAATATGAGATCATTCCCAAAAGAGCAACTAATATGTTTAGTGTTTGTTAGAGCAGAATTTATAGTATATAAAGGCATCTAAAAGTGAGATATTCTTATGGATCAAAAGCAATAAAATATATATGTTTAGTACAAATGGGTAACGGGTCACCTTTTCTTAGACCCCTTCCACCTTTGAACAATTTGGTAAGCTCTCTATTTAATTATAATCGAGAAAGATGATGTAGTGAAACATTAGTTTATCCATTAATTGAACTTGGTTGGGAATCTAAAAATTGAGAGTGTGGCTTGAAGAAAATCCCATTGTATTATGTCAAATCCTTTTTAATAATCTATTTATACAAAATATAAGTGAATACAATTCAATTACATACCAATTGCCTTCTTCTTCTTCTATATTTACAGGATCCTCGCCTAAGATAGTTATTAAGAATAATAATGAAAATTTAAAAGATGAAAGATTAGTTAAAAGGAAAAGAGATTCAATCTCGTTGGTTGTTGTAATGCTTTTATTATCATAATTTTTTTATTAATATTATATTATATTATATTATTTTTGTTTTATGTATTTTTATTATAATTTTCTCTTTTTCACACACTTTGTATTTTTTATATGCTTTACATATTTGTTAGAGTTCTAAAATAAATCAATGATTGATTATGTTTTTCAGTGGGACTATATTTATTGTATATCACACTTTTGACACGACAATTCATCTTTTCTCAGCGGATGATTATAAAGTCCCTCATATTATCTCCATAGTTATGGCTTAACATTATTTTTTTAAAATAGGTCAACAAGAAGATAACGAAACAAGTTAATTTAAATATCTAAAATGTCGTAATCTAAGCTTAAAATTCGGTAACTTCTCCAATTATTGGCACAAGGCAAACATATATCCAGAAAGACTAAGGAATCTTATCAACTCATAGGAGGCCGCTATCATATTAACTCTGTAGGGCCCCAGGTACTCCTCTCAATTTTGAACTCTTATGACAAAGCTACAACTGTCGAGTTTCTTACTGTTAATAAGCTCAGACAACTAACGAGGTGATAAGCTCTCCTTTGCACGAATAAACTAATTAACTTCTCAATTATTTTCTTCACTACTGGATTCTTCAAACATCCAATGATTGATTTTGATACTAAGCCGTTAAGGTTAGGAAGTTCCTATCAAAAACTAATAGCCTTTCGTACAATGGTCTTTAAGAGGGTGGCCAAGTGGTGCGACTTGGAGCCATTAAATATAATACTTACAGTGAAGCTTCGAGTGAGAATCCTGTTGACAATCTAACGTGTCATGTAATTTCATAATAACATACTCGATGCGTGTAATTTGCAGTGCAGCTGAAAAATAGAGGCTCCAATTCAACGTCATACCCGAATAACAGCATTCTAGAAACAAGTAAAGAGCCCTTCAGGAAATGGGGTACTGTTTTGTGTTAGCTTATATCATTAAAGTCAATCAATGGAGTTGTTGCAATTTTATATATGATATTATAATTTAATTAATAAAAACATTCTTTATTTTTATGTATTCTGTTAATTATATTTGATGTTTTAATACAAATAATAAAATCTTTATAATATACTGTATAATTGAAATTATGATAAGATTATAATTATAAAATTCAATTTACATTTATGTATTATTTTCAAATTGTTTTTATTTATAGTTTCATACAAACAAGATATTGATGAAATGATAAAATTAGAACAGATTATGTTTCTTTCTTACAAAAAAAAATAATTGATCTTATAAATTAAAGTACGGAAATACTTAAACTAATATGTGAGTACTTATTAAAGAATAAGTTCTCTGAACTGCCCAATTTTGAAAATCCCAAATTGAATATTACTTTTATATTTCTAAATTTCCTTATTATGATGGTTGTATAATTAATCCTTAAATTTGAGATTACCAAATTATCTTACGTAGAAATTATTATATTTTGATGCTACTTATGATTTGTCCTATTGAGGGTAGTTCAGTCGGTAGTACTTAAATGTAATATGAACTATATGAAGATAGTTAAATAAGTTAATAAATGATTCATCACTCTACAATAATTAAAGAAAATGTTCTACTATTTTTTATTAATAGTGGCATAAGGAATTTTCTAGGCAGAACGAATTAACATTTGAAAATATTTTTTCAAATATCAATTATAAATCAATTACTAATTAGCAAGAACTAATATGATTGATTCAAAATTGTAAACAATATATCCCTAGTCTATTCAATTGGAATATTGGATGACGAAAGAATTAAATTATACATCCTAATTATACATAGACAAGTTAAGTCAAACCATTTTGAGTCACAACATGTTATAGACATCAATCATGATTTATGATTATAAATTGTTTGATTGGAGAACTAAAGATAAATTACAAAGATTTTTAATTTATCTAATTCTAATTATTAGTTATAATTATAATTATAATTATAATTATTGTCCATATATTATGAACCTAACGGATCACACATATAAAGAGCAATTTGAAAGAAAAAATCAATTTCAATTAAGTTGGACTTAATTATAAAGTTTAAGAAACAGTAAGGATCAAACATGAGATATTTAATTTTGTTAAAATTAAATTAATTTTAAGTAAAGTTTGACTTTAAGTATAATTGAAATAATATAAACAAAAACACCTTATTGCTTTTCCTATATTTATGAATAAGCATAAGGGAGCTAGGACTCCTGCTAATTTCCCTCTAGAGTTGAGTGTCTTTATACTATTCTATGAATATTATTAGAGGCTGGACACGTGAGCAACTCATGATTGACACATTGAAAAATTTTTGAAAGAATTTCAACCAAATTATTGAATCAAATGCGATTTCATATTTTATGATTCTAGTTTTTTTTCAAGTTATTCAATTATTAGGATTCGATCAAAAATTGTAAAATTTTTATTTTTTTGCTACACTCATAATTTGATTACGATTACTTTCTTAATAGTAATATCAAAGTCTCTTTTAATTGTTTAAATGGATTAATTGCTTGATTGCTATTGATTTGATACAAATTAAGGTTGAAAATCTTGTTTTATTGAATTAGGTTTTTTTAATTAATTTCAAAAAAATTTTTGGAAATTTTATGGGTGTCTCCTTTCGCTGTTCTCTGCATATGGAAACTTGAAAATTGCATGGTCAAAGTCAGAATTTGTTTTCTCATTATTGCTTTCTAAAACTTGCATTGTTTTACCTCATGTTTAAATAGTAGTTCTAGAAAATTCCCAACCTAGAAAAAGTAAGGTCTGGAAAAGTGATGAATGTTTGTCCTTAGTCTTCTGTGCGAATCCGTTCTGCCTAATGAGATATATATATATTATGGGACTATTATTGTGGTGGAACAATGGTAGGAGATGTATGCTTTTCTTGTGATGGATTTTCATGAACCAGTATTGATTTCGCCACTGGTGAAGAGCGATTTTTGTAGAAGTTGTATGGAAGGGATGAAGGACTCCAACATGCAGCGCTTAGGATAGGAAGCATGAAGCTCTAGCACAAAACAAGAGCAAAGGAGGCAACGATGACAATTCTAGAAAATCTTAGAGCATCATAAATGCTAACAAGCTTACTGGACCTAATTTCTCGAACTAGTTTTGCAACTTAAGAATTGTTCTCCGACAACAAAATAAGTTGTATGTTTTTGACACTATTGTTCTACTATAGCCTATTTCAAATGTGATTGATGAGGTTTGGGAGAGTTATCAGCGTTATATTGATAAAGTTGAACAAGGTACATGTGTGATTTTAGTTAGTTTGTTCCAAAGCTTCAAAGGCAGCATGAGAATATGAATGCTCCTGTTATAATTTTTCATCTTAAAGAATTGTGTGACGCACAAAGCAGGGTGGAGAGGTATCAGTTCTCTAAAGCATTATTTCAATGCAAGATAATAGAAGGATCTTCAGTGAACCTAAATATGTTGAAGATGATTGGCTATATTGAAAATTTATACCAATTAGGATTTGTCATAGATCATGAGTTGAGCATTGATTTGGTGTTGCAATCTTTTAGTTCGAACTTTTCACAGTTAGTTATGAATTTTGAAATGAATCAAAAGAATATGTCATTGCTTGAACTATTAAATATGCTCAAGACTGTAAAGGAGTTCTTTAAGAAGGAACCCAGTTTTGTTCTTATTGTGGATTCTTCCAAGAGCAAGAAAAATGGCTCTAAGAATAATAATAATAATAAGAAACAAAAGGCTTCTGCTAGAGTAGCAAAGACAAAATGGGGAGTCAAGAAGAAGAGCAATGATAATGGCACATATTTTCGCTGTTGAGTTAATAGACATTGGAAGAGGAACTTCCCAACTTATAATGCTATCTTGAAAGATTAGAAGCATGGGAAAGCTATTTCTTCAGGTATGTTTATGATTAAAATCAAACTTTTTACTTTTGTTCTATATTCTTGGGTATTAGATACTGAAGTGGTTCTTATATTTGTAATAACATGCAAATGTTAATAAGTAGATCATTGAGGAAAGTTGAAGTAGACTTGTGAGTTGGCAATAGAGCAAAAGTTGCTACATTAGCTATAGGAACTTATAGTATGGCTTTGTCTTTTGGTTTTAAACTATAATAAAATAATTGTTATTAGGTTCTAGTTGTTACTAGAAATCTCATTTCGATTTCACGTTTAGATTTGAATGGATTTATCGTTATTATTAAGAATAAGAGTTGTTCTTTTTATAAAGATGATCTTTATTATAAAACTGGATTACTTACAAATAGTTTGAATGAATTTGATCTTGAAAGGCCAATTCTTAACATAAATATCAAGAAAAGAAAGTTAAGTGACCAAAATTTATCTTATTTATGGCATTATAGGTTAGGTTATATCAACAAAGCAAGAATCACTAAGTTACATAAAGAAGAAAATTTGGATCCTTTTGATTATGAATCATATGAAACTTATGAATCTTGTTTGCTTTGAAAGATGAAAAACTACCCTTTAGTGGAAAGAGAGTACGTGCTAGTAACTAAAGCTTATACATTTAGATGTATGTGAGCTTATATCTACTTATACTAAAGGTGGATTCTTATATTTAATTATGTTTATAGATGATCATTACAGATATAGTTATGTGTACTTAATGAAACAAAATTTTGAATCATTTGAAAAGTTCAAATAATTTAGACTTAAGGTTGAGAAACAAACTGGTAAAAGTACTAAGACACTTAAATTAGATCTAGGTGATGAATACTTAGACCATAAGTTTTTAGGTTACTTAATAGAGAATGAGTTCTCTCACAATGAACTCCTCCTGAAACTCTACAATATAAAGGAGTGTTTGAGAGGAGAAATTGTACTTTATTAGATATGGTATGCTACATGATGAGTCATGCAATCCTTCTTATCTCCTTTTGGGGATATACCATTGAAACTATTACATACTTTCTGAATAGAGTTCCATCCAAATTGGTTGATAAAACACCATATGAGATATAGACTCGTAGTAGAACAAAGTTGTCACTCTTAAAAATTTGGGGATGATGCCTATGGGAAGCGTGCAATATCTTATAAGGTTTAAGCTAAATCAGATGCATGCAAATTTGTGGGATATTCAAAAGAGAGTATTGAATATCAATTTTAACATCCTCTTTAGCAAAAGGCGTTTATCTCAGGACGTGCAACATTCTTGAAAAGAGAATTTATTCCCAAGGAAAGTAGTGGGAGTGAGGTGGAACTTAGAAAAGTTTAAGATCTATAAATTCATATAAAAACAGAGCAAGAACCTCAAGTTGACACATATGATGTACAATTGAGGGTTTAAGAGACATATAGTCCACAATACACTGTAAGATATGTTGTCCTCCCACTAGATTAGACCTACGTATTGAAAAGGGGAAGGATAATATATTGTTCATATATAATGAGCCTACTACTTTTAAAGAAGCAATTTTTGACATTGATTCTTTAAAATGGCATGAAGCCATACGATCTGAAATGGGATCCATATACATTAACTAAGTATAGACTTTGTTAGATGAGCCTAGTGGTATTGTACTTATTGGATGCAAATGGGTGTTTAAAAGAAAAAATTGACATGGATAGGAATGTACAAATGTACAAAGCAAAGTTAGTAGCTAAAGGTTACAATAAAAGCCAAGGAGTTAATTTGATGACACCTTTTAGCCAATAGCTATGCTTAAATCTATAAGGATCTTATTGACTATAGTCGCATATCATGATTATGAAACACCTTTTAGCCAGTAACTATGCTTAAATCTATAAGGATCTTATTGATTATAGTCACATATCATGATTATGAAATCTAGGAGATGGATGTCAAAACAACATTTCTCAATTGGAATTTAGTAGAGGATGTGTAATCAAGTATGAAAGTTGAAGAAGTCTATTTATGGACTTAATCAAGCATCAAGGAGTTGGAATATCTATTTTGATGAGATAATTAAAGAATTTGATTTTATCATAACAATGTGTTTATGAGAAGGTTAGTGGGAGTGCAGTCATTTTCTTAATGTTATATATAGATGACATATTATTGATTGGAAATGGCATACCAATGCTCTAGTCTGTAAAGATTTGGTTATCTAAGAACTTCTACATGAAGGATATGGGAGAAGCAACATGTATTCTAGGAATAAGGATCTATAAAGATAGATGAAAGAGGTTGCTTGGGTTATTTTAATTCATATAAATAGACAAAGTGCTAAAGAAGTTTAGTATAGAGAATTCCCATAAGAGATCCTTACCCATGTCACATAAGATTTCTCTCTTATAGAGTATATATCCTAAAACACATTAAGAGATAGATAAAATAGATTACATTCCATATGCTTCAACAATTGGATTAGTAACGAGAAAGTTTCAAGCTAATCCTGGTGAATGTCATTGGAAAGTCGTGAAAAACATCTTAAAGTACTTAAGATGGAATAAAGATGTTTTCTTAGTTTATAGAGGAGTTGAACTGAGAGTTCAAAGGTATTCAAATGCTAGTTTTCAGTCAGATCAAGGTGATAGTCGATCACAGTCACGATACATTTTCACTCTGAATGGTAATGTAGAAAGTTAGAAGAGTTCCAAACAGCCAATCATTGCAGATTCTGGGACCAAGGCAAAATACAGTTCAGTGTTAGAGGTGACAAAGGAAGCGATTTGGTTCAAAAAGTTTATCACTAAACTTAGAATGGTTCCTAGCATTGTTGAGCCTATAGTATTATAATATGAAAATAATGGCACTATTACACAAGCAAAGGAACTAAGGTCTCATCGACGATCCAAACATATACTTACAAAGTTTCACCTGATCAGGGAGATAGTGCACTGAAAAGAAATAACATTAGAGCAAGTTCCCACTAAAGATAATCTTGCATGTCCTCTCACTAAGTCATTGTCTGAGAAGAGATATGATCGACATTTGAAAGGATATAGTATTAGATACATGGCAATTGGTTTTAGTTCAAGTAGGAGATTGTTTGTTTTTGCCTTGCAACCAATCAATTGGTTATATATGACATTATTATTTAATTAATAAAGACATTCTTTATCTTTATGTATTATTTTAACCGCATTTGATGTTTTAATGTTAAAAGTAAAATCCTTTGAATAGTTACTGAGCAATTGAAATTATAATGAGATCATAAATTATGAAATTCAATTTGCATTTATGTATTATTCTCAAATTGTTCCCAGTTGTAGTTTTATCAAGACAAGATATTGATGAAACAGTAAAACTAACACATATTATGTTTCTTTCTTATGAATAAACTAATTGATCTCATAAATTAAAGTATTTAGATACCTAAATTAATGTATGAGTGCTTATTAGAGAATAAATTCACTGAACAAACCTGATTATGAGATCCCAAATGAAATATTACTTACATGTTTATGTATTCCTCTTTATGATGGTTGTATTAGACTTGAGATTACCCAAGTATTTCATGTATGAATTATTGTACTTTGATGATACTTACGACCTGTCCTATTTAGAGTAACTCAGTCGGTAGTACTTGAATGCAGTACGAACTATATGGAGATAGTTGAGTAAGCCAACAAAGGATTCATCATTCTAAAGTAATAAGAGAAAATGCTCTATGTAACAAAGGATTCATCATTCTAAAGTAATAAGAGAAAATGTTCTATGTTCTTGATTAGTTGTGGTTCAATAAACTCTCTAGACTGAGTGAATTGACATTTGAAAATGTGTTTTCAAATATCAATTATAAATCAATTGTTAATTAGTAAGAACAAATATGATTGGATCAAAGAGTACACATTATATCCATACTCTGTCCAATTAGAATATTAGATGACAAAAGGACTAAATTATTCATCATATCTATGCGTAGATAGGATAAGTCAAATCACTTTGACATTCCTGATATTTGGATAATCATGGCATGTTTCTAGACGGCAATCTTGAACTATGATCATAAATTATTTAATTGAAGAATTAAAGATAAATTAGAAAGAATGAGAAATTTGACTTAATTAAAATTAAATTAGTTAGAGTTAGAGTTTGACTTTGATTATAATTGAAATATTTAATTTTAATAGAAATAAAACACCCTAATGCTTTTTCTATATATAAGAATAAGTATAAAAGAGTTAGCACTCCTGTAAATTTCTCTTAAGAGTATTTTTTTACTGTTTCGTGCATGTTGTTAGAAGTTAGACGTGTGAATAGCTCGAAATTGACACATTAAAAAAGTTTCGAAAAGATTTCAACAGGAATATCGAATAAGATACGATTTCATATTTTCTAATTCGAGTATTTTTCAAATTATTCAATTAATAGAAACTGATTGAAAACCGTAAAAAATTTATTTTTTTCACTGTGTCAGTGATTCACTCACGGATAGTTTTCTAATACTTTGAACTACAAACGGCTAAGGAAGAATTCTTAGCAATCTTTCCAATGTCAATATAATGCTTATAACTGATGATGGCAAACCAAGTTGTTCCTGACACCAAACGAGGCAAAAAATGTAACGCCCGTGGAAATTAATCAGTAGCAATGCTAATCTTCATTTTAAAGTTTTCTGTGATTTTCATAACCTCTCGAGAAAAGCCAAAATCAAAGCAAGAATTCCACATTCATTTTTCCTTGCATATGTCATTAGAAAAGTGACATCTATAAATCTACTTACATTGTTAGACATCCAACTTTTGCTTGTTTTTATTTTTATTTTTATTTTTAGATTTTATTTTTAAATTCAACAAAAAATTTTGCTTGAATTTTTAGTTTTGTTTTTTTGTTTTAGTTTCTTTCTATTTTTAAATTTTATAAAAAATATATAAGTAGTTTTTTTGTTTTTATTTTTTTTAATAATCTGACTTATTATCAACTAAGTATATATTATTCAATTATTTAATATATTAATTATCAATAAGAATTATAGATAATTTAATATAATATTATATGTTTAATTCATTAAAATTATTTATTTACAAGAATTATGAATAATTTAATTTTACTTAATAACTTTTTAATTTTTCAATTAAAGTTAATTATATTTAAAATTTAAAATATCTAAATTTAAAATAAATTTTTTAATAATTAAAATATATTTAAAATAAATATTAATTTATAAACAAAAGTTAAATTTTAATTATTTTAATTTTTAATTATTTATTTTAATAAAATAAATTTTATTAATAAATATTTTATAAGAGATTAAAATAAATATATTTAATTAAAACTAATTTATTTTAAAATTTTATTCAATATGTAATTATTATCCGTTATAAAAATATAACTATATTAATATTAAGAGTTAAAAATTTTATTTTTTAGATAAAAAATTGGAAAATAATATTAAAAAAAAGTTAAATTAAAGTGGAACTGAACAAGTTTTTTTTTTTTTAACCGTAATTATTAGATGCTGAAATTATAACATGGCTTTAATTGTCCCGCACCTAACGTTGCCCGATAGAGATAAGATTGCGTGCAACCTAAAAACTAAAATGTTTTTCGACAACAAAGATAATCAGTGAAGCTAATCTTGATATAGAGAGTTCCGTACGGTAGTCTATGGGATTGGATATGTACTGCCGTTAAGTCTATGATACATTATTAATTCTCTCTCTCGAAAATCAATACGATTTAAAGAAAACAATAGTACTTTGTTATCGACGTAGTAGTGTATTTGGAAGTTAATATAAATCTTGCACGTATAAATCTATGCATTTCTCAGGTCGTTACAAGTAATTTTCTAATTGCAAGTCAAGAGAAAAATAGAGTTTGAAGGACATATTCGTTCACATTGAGAATTATTCCTTGCACAATATAAGCTTAAGTTTCCCACATTCCATAAAAAAAAAAAGGTTAAATCTTCACGTTATAGGCTTATCAATAATGATAAGGTGGAGGGTGACAGCATTGGCAATTAAGCTAATAAAAGGAAGAGATTGGAGTCTCGGACACACTCACCAATTCGCTAAGCTTTTGTCATTGAACTGTAATTAGAAGTATTAATTGATCACCTAACGTTTCAATGCCTCTAGCCTAACTGTTGTTATGTTGCATATTAATTGATACTTACTCTTCTAAAGAAAACAATCAATCATTTCAAGAACACATGCCAAACAAATCGATCCAAGTCTACAATTAAATTATTAAACCCTCTAATTGTTCAGCTTTCTAACCTTCCTAATGGACTTCTTACAAGTTCCAAAGAAAAAGAAAAAGAATGTCTATCAAGTTAATGCGAAAACCAATACATCACACGATTATTGTGACAATCTTGACACCTGGCTTCAACAAAATCGTTCTTATCACAAAATTATAATAAATTAAAGTCTAATTACTGAAAAATATATGAACTTCATGAAAAACTTAATTTTTACACCAACTTTATATTTTGATTAAAAAATTCATCACTTGTTAAAAATTATAAATTATAACACGACATTAAGATTGCACACTAACGCTCCCTAATATATTGAAAGTGTTATATACACATTAAAAACATACAAGAAAAGATTTCACCTCACATAATTATTCACTAATTACTCTGTCGTAACATAGAAACAACAAGCTTGCTTGACATGACCGTCTGTTAGTCCACATGTCACGTTAAATCTAATGAACGTTAGTGTACAATTTTAATGTTGTGTTATACTTGATGATTTTTAATAATTGATAAAATTTTAATTAGAATGAAATTTGTGTATAATTAAATTCTCTGATGAAATTTCAAATTTTTCTGATAATTAACTCTAAATTATAATATCGAATCATGATTACGGTTGTCAATTTCAGTTGTGGGGTAAAATCCAAAGCCATGATGTTAATATTACGCTTACAATTCAGGTGGTCGAGTTGATTAATGGAAGTGATAAAATGAGGAAAGTCTAAGCAGAACAAAAAAAATGGCGAAATTAGCAAAACAACAAACAAGTGGGTGGTGAAGCACAACATCAGTAGGCTCGAAATGGGAATATGAAAGCCTGAAAATTGGAGGATTGGGGTGATGGCATCAGAAAATCAGCCATGTGTGCACCTAAAACCAGGCCGTTTAATGCAAAATTTTGTATACGGAAACCTATCTTCAGGACTCTTTGTTATCTCTTTAACTACATCAAGCCAAAGCTGTCAAGCTCCAGGGTCTCCCACCTCACATTCCCCTCCACACACCTATACAATTCCCTATTCCCGTAATCCCGAACCAAGACACAAACAACTATACCTAGCAAAAGAGAATAACAGCATCATAATGTATACTCATTTGTCTTGTAATAAGACTCATATGTTTTGTCATATCAAAGGTTAAGACGTGTCCGGTCCGTTTAAATTTTGGAACTCCAAATTGATTAACATTTTTCAATAATAAAATGACTCAAAGTTAAGATTGGACTGAAATTTCTGTTTAAACTTGGTGTATTTGTTTGTGAAAATTTCACAACATATATGAGTAAAAGGACGTCAAGCCACATTTCAGTCAAATCTTTGTTTATATGGAGAAAACATTTAACAAAATTAAGCTTTAAAAAAATCCATATAATAGAACTTAGGAATTTTTGATATACTAGAATTGATAACTCTTTTCCACTCCAAACAAACATTTTCGGAGAGGAAATTAATGTAAGAAACGATTCAATCATTTGAACGAACACTTGATTCATTCAATCATTTGAACGAACAGTTGATTCCATCGATCATTTGAACCAATACTTCATTCAATGTTACAACATTTTGAACAGGATACAATCACGTCATTATTCAAATACATACGACTCTTGAGCATGAGTAGTTGGCACACCAGGAATAAAGTAATGATTACAACTGAAAAAATCATGTAAAAGGTCGACGGAAGAAGGAAAGAGGGGTTTGTGTGGCGGTGTTTCAAGGGATGACCACGCAACACAATCAAACAGAAACCATATTCATTTTATACAACGAACGAACAGATCAGTGAGGGTGGTGACGCCAAAAAAGAGAAAAAGAGGAGAAACGGCTAAAAGTTACTTTCATTTTGATTTTTGGAGAAGTCACGTGAATTATAAAGCTTCTTGTTCAGACACCTATTGTCGCCATGTAATTGTAACGTAAGTAAACCCAGTTCCAACTCCATTGCTCCTCCTCAAGCTCCCTCTTAGCGCGTCGCACTCCATCGCCGTCTTAAATTAGCTAATATTATTAGACAAGGATGCGTAGTTTGTTCCATAATACAACTACTTGTTCAATATTTGATCTAATTAAAATGCAAAATTTATGATCTTGAAGTAAGGATGGAGTCAAAATTTGAGTGGAGATATATCTTAAAATCTAAATTTTGTGGAAAACAACAACATTAACTAATAAAAATCCTACTAAAGCACAATGTTAAAAATGTTTAGTAATACTTAAATTAATTATATTAAATCTTTCTAATTTTAAAAATATTTCTCTTAACTAATTTATCAAAAATAATTTATGCAGTGTAGCTAAACCTCCGCCTATATCTTTGAAATTTGAATTAAATATTTTTTGTTGATTTTTTTTATCGAAACTAGCAAAGGTATATAAAATTTATTTCTACATTTAGTAATAACTGGAGTTTGTCCCTTTGGTTAAATACTAATTCTTGACTTTCAATTCATTTTGTATCTAACTAATTCATATGTTGTTAGAACAAAAAGTAGAACATATATAAACCGAATGTACAGAATGATTAGCAAGTAATAAACAATTTAAGGAGTGAAATGTGAAAGCATTCTCATTTTTGTATATGTAGCGTGGAAATTGAAGGCACGCGAGGCGGGGGAGAGTGGAGGTTGCTGGTGGAATCGCAGATGCGATGATACTATGCTACGTTACCTACTAATACTCCACTTGTCATGCAACAAAGAATGAGTTCAATACGCACACTCCCTCTACCTTTGCAAAATTCTTACTATTTTGTTGTCTTAATGAAAAAAAAAAGTATATATAAAGCCTTTGTGTCAACCTACCATCATACTCTCACTTCTCTGCATGAGATTTGTGGTGGTTCGGTTGCTTGTTAATCTAAAGGCAGAGAGCTAGAGCTCCCTTAGAGGGTCTCCTGCTTCTTCTGTTCTTTCAGACATCCATCAAACACATCATTATACAGAGGTTTTTTTTTTTTTTTTAGTTTTCTGGAGATGGTGATAATGAGCTCCCACCATCCACTGGCTTTTGCTTTTGGCGTTCTAGGTAGATTTTTTTAAACATTTTTGTGCCCAACTATACCATTGTCAGGTCTTTTTAGGAACTAAGAATGGTTATTGTACTGCAAAGCCATCCATTACCCAACATGCGTTGCCCATAATTCTCATTTCTAAAGAGTCCATCTCCACTCTTTTTGAATCTCATCATCAGCCCAACTTTTTGTTACAAGATGGAGAAAAGGTTCAGTTTTTTGCCTGACATAGTATAAGAAATCATTAATCCTTTAGATTTTCAGTAGCCAATGCAAATTACAATAAACTTGGTTGTCAAATCGTGATCAGGTGCAAAGCTTGCAGCACATAATAATTTGCCTGAATATTCCTTGCAAAACAAATAGTTACTCTATCATGCATGTTGTTTTATGAATTCCCAGAAAGTTATCCTTTTCCTTTAATAAAATAAATAATATGTTCCTTTTTACTTATTGACAGGTAACATAGTGTCAATGATGGTATACTTGGCCCCAATGTAAGCGTTATTTGATTGCCGTATTACTGCCAAGATTTTCTATCAAGTGCAGAACTGGCAAAAGAAACTGATAATTTGTTATTTTTATCTGCAGGCCAACATTTTGGAGAATTTACAGAAAAAGATCAACCGAAGGCTTCAAATCTCTGCCTTATCTTGTGGCGTTGTTCAGCTCCATGCTTTGGCTCTACTATGCAATGCTCAAAAAGGACGCATTTCTTCTTATCACCATCAACTCTTTTGGATGTGTCATAGAGACCATATATATTAGCTTATATATTGCTTACGCATCGAGGAAGAACAGAGTATTACCACTTAAAAATCATATTTCTTATTGCTTTCTATAACAATATCAAATGTTGACTTAACTTTTTAATTAAAATGTATTATGCATGCAGCTCTCAACCATCAAAGTGTTTGCTACTGTGAACATGGGATTGTTCTCTTTAATCCTACTTATTACAGAATTTTTGGTGAAAAATTCAGTTCGTGCCAAGGTTCTTGGTTGGATTAATGTCGCTGTTAATGTCAGCGTCTTCGCTTCACCCTTGAGTATTGTGGTGAATATTAGATTAAACACT
>JANZXR010000003.1:6922564-6969176 GCA_027575705.1 Erythroxylum echinodendron
TTTTATCTTCTGAAGGGTCAAAAATAGGACAGAAGATATACAATGAACAGTGACCTAGAAGAAGTTTGGGAACACAGGCGATATTTTTCGATTTCCATAACTTTCTCTAGAAGAATCGGATCAATATGTTCTTTATATGGTTTGAAAGAGGATTTCAAGATCTGCAACTTTTATGAAGACCTCAAAGGTCAATTCTTTCTTCTGAGGGGTCAAAAATAGGATAGAAGATAGGTATAGATGAACATAGAAGAAGCAAAACACAGAAGGAGTTCGTGAACAATAATATAGAAGAAGTTGATGAACAGTAATATAGAAGAAGTTCATTCGTCTGTAAACAGTAACACAAACGGAGAGTATGAACAGTAACATAGAGGAAGATGACGTCACCCAGAGGAAAATGACATCATTATAGAAGAAGTTTGTTTACGGGAGTTGATTTACAGACGAAGATGACATCACCCAGAGGAAGATGACATCATCATAAACGATACCTCTAAATTTCTAAATATCTTCACTTGTAAAAATCCTAACTTTCTACTCCGTTGTCTAAAAATTTCATGCTATATATCATTGGAAAGCTAGAAAAATAATCTACAATTTCCAAGAAGACAACTTCATCCAATTCAGCCTAAATCAATCCAGATTTTTCCCATAAGTCCAAGGACGAATTTTACATTTATCCTCCAATGTA
The DNA here is from genome assembly GCA_027575705.1 of Erythroxylum echinodendron. Lineage (NCBI taxonomy): Eukaryota > Viridiplantae > Streptophyta > Magnoliopsida > Malpighiales > Erythroxylaceae > Erythroxylum > Erythroxylum echinodendron. The sequence goes on from JANZXR010000003.1 coordinate 6,923,256, forward strand.
CTGCACCAGTTCTCAACTTCATGAAATTTTGAGACTCTTAGAGACAGAATTGAAATTCGATTTCTTCATCACTTTGACCCTAATTCTTCCCATTTCATAGCCTCTCACTACCAAAATCACCAAAACACAAATATGAACTTCTCCACATTTCTTATTTATTAGTTCTAGACTTCTAAGAAAAGTTCGGGGTCCAACATCCCATTTTTCACTTAACCATTAAAAGGATATGAAGAGATTTTTGGACAGCCACTTTTCCATTCAAGATCTCTCTCCAAATGGCAAGGTAACTTGATATATGGAGTGTTCTTAGTGTAAGCCCACTCTTATGGCATTTACTAACACATTCCTTAACTCCATATCAAAGTGAGGTACTACATAGTTTAGGCAATAACAACCCTAATAACTACTTAGCAATCCATCAAAATCTCATCCAACATGTTCATAACGTATCCATACATCTTTTTCAATCAACAAAATACAACAAAGAAGCAAGATGCTGGCAGTTTTGTGTCTCCTTGAAATCCTTTTATTTCACTTTGGATTCTTCTAGTTTTTCTCTCAAAAATGCATTCTTCTCTCTCCCTTCGATTTCTTGCACAACCTTCTTCTTTTCTAGGGTTTAAAATTGAGTTTTTATACCCCCATTTAATGCTTAAAACGATGTAGAAAGGAGGAAGTTGTCAGCTGGAATTTTCCAGAAAACTCTGTTTTCTGTCTTGACTTCAATCCATGATATCTTATTGATTTCTTATCCAAATTGGGCCATTATTTCACCAATTTGAAGCTGCATTTCTCCTATTTCTTTTGGATTAAAAAAAGAAAGCATCCAATAAGAATTGTATCTTGAAAAAGCTTAACATTGGTGATGGGACAGCCCTAGAAAATTTCAGTTTTCCTTTGGGTCACATTACTTGCTTTCTTTTTGGTTTTTCTATTCTTCCACCCCTCAAAACCACCTTCAAATCTATTGATTAACAACAAAATTAATCACGTAATCATGACCAAAACACATGCAATTCATACCAACATAATGTAAGAAAAAGAAGTGCAACGATGCCCTGCAAAATTCATGCAAAACCTAATCTTAAAGACCTAATTCACACACATTCATGCATATTCACATACATTCATACATAATCGTGCAATTATATGAAACTAAGACAAAACATAAGCTAAAAATTTAACAACAATCAATTTACCATGATTAACTAACAAATTATCCTAAGAAAAGTATGTACAAAGGCCACCTATCAGATGGCTAGACAAACCATACACTCAAATTAGCCTATAAAGAGGGAGATTAGACAAACACCTTCCTAAATTCCTTTAAAGGATTCCTAAGAAAATAGAACCCAAAGTAAAAAAACCTACTCGAGGCTACTACTCTATATAAATAGAGGAATTCCAGGCTCAATTTGTTGTTTACTAGGCAAAAGAAAAACTTATCGAGCAAAACGCAAATAAACTTAGTATGATCTTCTTCATGTATAAGATTCTTGGAAAAAAAAAGCATAAATATTGATCAAGCTAGAGTAAGAAGAACATTTGAAGGCATTAGGATATAAAATAGAAGTTTCCTTAACCAAGGAAACAAAAATTATCTACAATAATAGGTAAGCCTATTAAAAAGAAAACATCTTCAAGGGAAATAGAGGCATGGATGAAAGGAAACAAAAAAGAATTGCAGAAAGGACTCGAGAATTTCAGGATAGAAAATATTAAATTAGATTGGTACTTAGTGGATTCCTAGAGAGAGCTATCAATTAAAGAAGTCCTTGCCTCTTCTAAGTAGAATGGTAAGAGGGGAACTATTTATCTACCAATTTAACCCTTTATTGCACATTCTTTAGCCATGCTTTTAAGGACTCTGGGACTTGTGATAAGGGAAATCCTAGTGGGAAGTTTGATTTACTTACCTCTCTTAGATAGGAAGAGATGGATGAAGAGATCCAGTAGATAGGTGGACTCCAATAGTCAAAAGTAATCCTTATTCATGATCAAAGTACAAAATTCCCCCTTGAATGCTAAAAAAGAGGAAATTTTTTATTTAAAAAATTAGAAGAAAAATTAGAAAGGCATTTAAAGTTCAAAAGTTCCTTACCTTAATCTAATAAAGGTTGAGAAAAGCTTGACAAGAATGGAGACCACCTCAAGTCTTATAACCTACATAAATAACGAAATTAAGAAAATTGGTAAAATATTTAAATAAAATACAAAAGGAAATTAAAGGCTTATATGTATAGCATTCATCTTGTTAGATTTAGTAGAGGATGAAGCAAAAGCATAATGTGCAGCAGTTATAATAAAGGGAGAGTTTACTAGGTTTTGTAAGGATTTACAAGAAATAGAAGGAAGACAACTTGGAATTAGTAAAGAAGATGGAGATTGTTTGGAGTTTAAGGTAGTAATAGGTGAAGAACAAAAGGAACTTATAACAAAATAAGCAAACCTTAGAGGAGCAACAGGAATTTGAAATTCAAATGGAGCAAATCTTTTAGCTTCCAAAATAGGCAATGAGTTAAGAGTTTTAAACATAAAGGAGTCTTAATACATCTAATGTGTCCAATGTTCCCTTTCCATCAAGGATTCTTTTTATTTAAGAGCTACATAAAGTTTATCCTAGCAATGACTTTAGGCATCTTCTTTTAACTAGATTCCTTTTAGTTCTTGAATTTCCTAAAACTACTTATCCTTATCTGAGAATTTGAAGACAGTTAATCAAGATATGACTCCAAATTGGATATTGGAAGTTAAACAGTTATAAGAAAATAGTTCGGTCACGATTTTTCTTAAGATTTATTTTATTAAATTATCAAGCATGAAATATGTTAGAATTCATGAATTGGAAAATTTTTGGAGTTTAATATGGTATAGTATGATTTTATATGGTTGCATGAATTAAAAAGAAAGAATTAAAATTAAGTGGAGGAGTTAGTAGGAATTGGATTTAATAAAGACAAAATTGGAAAGTTAAAATTTTGTCTTAATCTAATAAGAAAAAGAAGAGAAGAAGGAGTCGTGGGAGTAAAGAAACAAAAGAAAGAGAGAGTCGTGAAAGAGACTAGAAGTAGAGAAGGAGAAAAAAAGGGAAGAAGAAGGAAAGAAAGAAAAAGGAGAAAGAAGAAGAAGGAACAGTTCAGGTGAGTTTTTTTAGGTATTCTTTACCTATTCTTTTTGTTTTGATAGATAAAGGAACTAGAGAAAATAGGTTTTATGTGATGAAAATGAAGAGAGAGAAAGAAGAGAAATAAGAGAGCTATGTTCTTAGATTTTTTTAAGAACTTAAGTAGATCTTAATTCTTCTAGTTAGATAAATCAAGAATAGATCAAGCTTAAGCTCATTCATGGATATTTAGGTTTAAGGAAAGCTTCATACGTGTGTTGATTAAATGAAAATATATGTTTTTGAAGGGAATCAAGCTAGTCGAAGTCAAGAGCAAGGAGAAGAACAAGTTTGATCTTGGAAATATCAAGTAAAATAGGTAGGTAATATGTTTATAGTTTTGTGATGATGAGCAAAAAAATATATGTGTGTATGAACGCTATAAATGTTTGTCTTGACTCATTGTGAATGTGGGGAAAATATTCTCTGAATTTATATCATGTTTGTTTGTATAATTGTGTTGCTTTATAATAAGGAAAAACAGAAACTTAAGAAGCATGAAAATATGATTTTGATATGTATGCATCTGAAATCTGTTTATGTGGGTAAGAGAGATACCATTTCGTTTGTCACGTGTACATCAATTTAAAGCCTTCTTTTAGTTGCCCACTTGTGGCATATGAGCTCTGAAAAATGGACTCATTTTGTTCATGGTGTAAACTTCAGTTTCGCCATTTTGTTCTATGGGATTCTCTCGAATCATTTTATTTATGCATTGCATCCTGAATTGTTAGATATGGAAGATATTTGAATGATATTTTGTGAAGATTAAATGAAAAACTATGAGCTCAATAGTGTGGTAATGTGTTTCAGATATATGTGAAAGTCTTAAATTTTGAATATGATCTATTGAATCTAGCATGCGGTTTATATATATATATATATACTTAATTATGTGTGGTTCGTTATCGTTGCCTATAAACGTATTAGCCACTGAGCTTCCTAGCTCACCCCACTATTTTTGCACTCCTCAAGTGAAGAAAAAGCAGATCAACAATAAACTTTGCAAAACTTCGGCAGACTCCAAGGATCTTTAACGTTTGTAACTTAACTAGTTAGTTCGAATCACTTTTGGTATTTTAGAAGCATATTAAGCAGAAATATTCATGGTTGTATTTTGTATTGTGTTACTAATGTGATTTGGATATGAAATTTGAAGTTGTGCTAAAACTCTGTCTCATTGAAAGTTTATAGTAAAAGTTGCAAAAATTCTCTTATGTTTATGTGCACAATTTTCTTTTCTGTTGCATTGACATTGTGGCTGGGAATAAGCTTTATGTTTGTGTGATGAGTCTTAGATGGAATTTCTAAAGTAAAATTGTTTAGAATGGAAGTTGTATCTATGGAATTGAATGTTAGATTCGGGTCTTCTGGATGCAGTTACTGGTTTTGAAAATATATATAAATGTTGATAGCAGATGAATGAAAATAGAGTATAAGGGATAAAATGTAGTCTGAAAATTCAAGGAATAAATTGCGCAGATCTAGGCAAAATTAGACAAAAGTGTCTTCATAAAAGTTTTAGATCTTTTTCTTAGCTTTCTAACAACATAAAGTTTGAAATTTTTGGATTTCTGGGTTGAAATTTCTGATGGTTTGAAGGGATAGAGTGCGACTGGAAAGTCGCGACTCTCTTCTTCATTTCCTTCTCCCTCACGCTCGTGCATGTTTCACTCACGCCTATAACTCTTTTAACTCTTCTCACGCCCGTGCATGTTTCACTCATGCCTGTGACTCTTTTAACTCCTCTCACGTTTGTGTATGTTTCCCTTACCCCGTGACACCTCCCATTGTCATCCCTCTCCATTTTTCAAGGTTATGACAATTTCATGACATCCCTCTCCAATTGTCATGGTTGTGACAATTTCATGACACAACTGTGAAATCCCTCATCCTATTGTCACGGCTGTGACATTATTGTTTCATGGTCGTGACACTTCTATGAAAAATTCATGGTTGTGACATTTTTATGTCATAGCCATAATAATTACAAATGTTGGACAAAACATTTTATTGGTTAAGTTCTAACTGATTATATGTGTTATCTGACCCTCTTTTAATTTATTTTCATGCCTAAAATTATTTTATGACATTTTATTATTAATTTTGATTTACAAAAAGTCCCACCATGATTTTCCTTTAACTAAATTATGTTCCCAAATTTATTTAATTATTATCTCATTAAATCCCAATTGTGGTTCGTAGTCACCATGAAATTCGAATCGAGACTCAGGCCCAATATCTTTAGTATCAGAGCCCACAGTTTCTAAAGATTCCTAGGCTTGGAATATGTTATGTTACGAATTATTATGCTATTTGATTAATTTCTATTGTGTTAATTTGATTGATTGTATTAAGTGACATGCATATCGTACATACATGTAGGACATATCAGTTAAAATGAAACTAAGCTAAATGATAATAATTTATTAAAGGAGTAAAATGCCACCTCGTAGAAGAATACGAGGAGTTTTGCAAGGATCTGCTGCACCTAATTCTCCACTGAGAGAGGAGAGTATTGATGAGTCTAGAGCCTCAGCGATTGTTGAGGCGACAGTAGGGTAGGCAAGTGAGCCTTCTCAACCGCAAACACAGGAGTCTCCTCTTCCACCAGAGCAAATGCCTAATCCTTTCGACCCCAGAATGTTCCAAGTATTTGCTCAGGCTTTTATTCAGGTCATAGGTCAGATATCATCCACTTCCACTCCAGCATCGGCTAAGAAAGGAAGACAATTTGATAAGCTGAGGAAGTATGGTGCAGTGAATTTTTATAGAATAACTGATCCAGAGGAAGCTGAGACATGGTTGAGGAAGACTGAAAGAATATTGGAGCAGATGGATTGTGAAGAACAGGAAAATATGGTATATGCTACTAGCTTGCTATAAGATGATGCCTTGCATTGGTGGGAAAGTATACCAAGGAGCCAATTTAAGCTGCCAGTGTTAACATAGGTTGATTTCCAAGCTGCCTATAAGAAAAGGTATCTGTCTGAGGTATACATTCAGTAGAAGCAGAGGGAGTTTTAGAGCCTCACTTAGAGGGAGATGATGGTGAGTGAGTATGAACGTAGGTTTACACAATTATCTAGATATGCAGCCAAGCTAATGATGAGCGAAGCAGTGGCTCAGTTAGACCCAAACCGACAAGATCTATTTCTCTTCAAGCCTCGACTGTAGGAGGAGGCAGAAGATGAGAGGAGAACAAGTCATCCTATCCAAAATGTGACCACTGTAGCAAATTCCATAAAAGGGAGTGTTATCGACTGACGGGAGCTTGCTTTAATTGTGGAGAAAAAGGGCACATGACCAGGGAGTCTCCACAAAATATAAGAAGAGAGGGAACTCAAATGCAAGCTTCAAGGAGGACTAAAATTATAGGTGTTGAGTCTGCAACTGAAGTGGGCAGTTCTGGTATGGTCAAGAAGGTAAACCCTCCAAGTAGACTGAAGGGGAAAGCACCAACTAGATTATTTGCAATGACTAGGGAGGAAGAAAAAGCAGCTCTAGAAGTTGTATGGTTAAATTATTTCATGATGATGTTATTGTTTTAATTGATTCGAGGTCTACCTATTCATTTATTTCATCAAGTATGATTTTGCATGATAGAAATTTGAGTCTCCTTAATAGTCCTTTGATAATTAGTACCCTGATTGGTCATCATGTCATTGTTGTTCATGTTTATCGAGGGTATGAAATCCATGTTGGTGAGGTGACATTAGTGGTGGATTTAATTCCATTGCAAATGTAAGGGTTGGATGTGATTTTGGGCATGGATACCTTAGAAAAATATAGTGCCAACTTGAATTGTAAACAAAAGACAGTAGAGTTTGTGCTAGAAAAAGGTGGAAAGGTAGTGTTTGTGGGAGATAAAAAAGCAAGCCCCTCTAAATTTATTTCATCTCTAACAACAAAGAAAATGATGAAGAAGGGGAATGAAGCATACTTGGCATATGTGTTAGACACGAAAGAAAATGAAGAAAAGTTAGAAAATATTCCAGTAGTCAAGGAATTTCCATATATCTTTCCAGTAGAATTACTAAGACTACCACTACACAGAGAGATCGAGTTCACCATAGAGCTTCTTCTAGACACTGCACCAATCCCTATTCCACCTTACAGAATGGCTCCAACAGAACTGAAGGAACTTAAAGAGCAGTTATAAGAATTGTTGGAGAGAGATTTTATTAGGCCTAGCCTTCACCTCAAGGAGATCCAGTTTTTTTTTTTAAAGAAAGATAGATCCTTAAGGATATGTGTGGATTATAGGAAGCTCAATCATGTCACTATTAAGAATAGATATCCCCTCCCACACAAAGATGATTTGTTTGATCAACTACAAGGAGCAAAAGTCTTCTCTAAGATAAACTTGAGATCGGTTTATCATCAATTACGAATAAAGGAGTCTGATGTGTTAAAAATTGCTTTCAGAGCATGATATGGGCATTTTGGATTCTTAGTTATGCCTTTTGATTAACTAATGCTCCTGCAGCCTTCATGGATTTAATGAACAGGGTCGTCAAGCCTTTCCTAGACCAATTTATCATATTCTTTATTGATGATATATTGGTTTATTCTAAAAGCGACAAAGAGCATGAAGAACATTTAAGGCTTGCCTTAGAGACACTGAGAAAGAAAGAGTTATATGCCAAATTTAATAAATGTGAATTTTGGCTAAGGAAAGTGGCATTTCTTAGACACATCATTTCAGAAAAAAGGGTACATGTGGATCCACAAAAAATAGAAGCTGTTGTAAAATAGGAAGCATCCAAGAATGTAGCAGAAGTGAGGAGTTTCTTGGGATTAGTTGGATACTACATACGATTTGTAGAAGGATTTTCCATTGTAGTAGCTCCACTGACAAAATTAATAAGGAAGAATCAGAAGTTTGCATGGACAGAAGAAAGTCAGAAGAGTTTTGAGGAACTGAAGAAGAAACTCACAATTGCACTAATTCTGACTTTGCCTTCTAGTAGTGATGGATATACAGTATATAGTAATGATTCGAGGAAAGGATTAGGGTGCGTGTTGATGTAAGGAGATAAAGTGATTGTGTATACTTCCAGACAATTAAAACCTATGAAATGAATTATCCCACGCATGACTTGGAATTGGCTGCTATAGTTTTTGCATTGGAGATATAGAGACATTAGCTATATGCAGTCACCACTAAGGTATTTACAGACCACAAGAGTCTTAAATATTTGATGAGCCAGAAAAAGTTAAATTTGAGGCAAAGAAGGTGGTTAGACTTATTGAAAGACTATGACTTGATGATAGACTACCACCCTGAGAAAGCAAATGTAATAGAGGATGCACTGAGTAGTAAACCTACTATGGCATATGTGAAAACGATATATCTATCTTTGTTGAAGGAATTAGCCAAGCTTAAGGTGAGGTTGAGACAAGTTGAATCCGGTGGTATATTGGCTAATTTTAAAGTAAGGCCAGTATTGAAGGAAAAGATTAAAGAATTACAGGAACAAGATGAATACTTGAGCAAGCTCAGAGAAGGAATTAAAAATGGTAAGCCTTCGGAAATAGAAGTAAGAGAAGATGGACTGATGATAGTAAAAAACAGACTATGTATTCCAGATATACAAGAGTTAAATGATGAAATTTTGGATAGGCGCACAATGCTCCATATGCAATGCATCCAGGAAGTAAAAAAATGTACAGAGATTTAAAAGAACATTTTTTGTGGCGAGGAATGAAAAAAGATGTTGCTGAGTATGCTGGGAAATGCTTGGTATGTCAACAAGTCAAAGCGGAACATCAAGCACCCGCTGGTAAGCTTAAGCCCTTGTCTATTCCTGAATGAAAATGAAAAAAGATTACTATGGATTTCTTAACAGGATTACCGAGGACCAGTAGGAAGCACGATGCAATATGGGTGATTGTTGATAGGCTAACCAAGTCTGCACATTTCTTGCCAATTAGGCAGACAAATTCTTTGAATTCTTTGGCCAAGAAATATATAGACGAAATAATTAAACTTTATGGGATTCCTAGTTCTATAGTTTCGGATAGAGATTCCAGATTCACTTCCAAATTTTGGGAAAGTTTGTAGGAGGCTTTGGGAACCAAGTTACATTTTAGCACAGCTTTCCATTCTCAAACAGATGGTCAATCAGAAATGACAATAAGGACATTGAAGGCAATGTTAAGAGCTTCTATAATGGACTTCAAAGGTTAATGGGATGAGCACCTACCTTTGATTGAGTTTACTTATAATAATTCTTAGTACTCTAGAATTCAAATAGAACCTTATGAAGCTTGTATGGTAAAAGGTGCAGAATCCCTATTTGTTGGGATAAGGAAGGTGAAAGAGAACTTTTAGAGCCTGAGCTGGTACAAGCTACAGTTGACAAGATTAAATTGGTAAAGCAGAGACTCAAAGTGGCTCAAGACAAGATGAAGAGTTATACAGACACACACAGGAAGGAGATGGAGTATGAAATTGGGATCAAAGTATTTCTTAGAGTTTCTCCATGGAAAGGAGTTTTAAGATTTGGTAAAAAGGGTAAACTCAGTCCAAGATATATAGGCACTTATGAGATTATTCAAAAGATTGGGCCTCTCGCCTACAAGTTATCTTTGTTGCTAAAGTTATCCAAAATTTATAATGTCTTCCATGTATCAATGCAAAAGAGATATAGATCAGATCCATCACACATAGTCCAACTTTCAGAAGTTCAATCAAGGGAGGATTTAACTTATGAAGAACAACCAGTGGCAATCCTGGATTCAAAGGAAAAGGTCTTGCGGAATAAGATAACGAAGCTGGTAAAAGTTTTGTGGAAGAACCATGCAAAAGAGGAAGCAACATAGGAATCTTTGGAAGCCATGAAAGAGAAATACCCACACCTATTCGTGGACTAAGGTAAGAATTTTGAGGACGAAATTCTTTAAAAAGGAGAGAAATGTTGGGTCTTGATTTTTCTTAGGATTTATTTTGTATCAAGCATGAAAATAAGTTAGAATTCATGAATTGGATAGTTTTTGGAGTTTAATATGGTCTAGTATGATTTTATATGGTCGCATGAATTAAAAAGAAAGAATTAAAATTAAGTGGAGGAGTTGGTAGGAATTGGATTTAATAAGAAGGGTAAAATTGGAAAGTTAAAATTTCACGTCACAACCGTGACATCCCTCATCCTATTGTCATAGCTATGAAATTATTGTGTTATGGCCGTGACATTTCTATGAAAAATTCATGATTGTGATATTTTTATGTCATAGCCGTGATAATTACAAATGTTGGACAAAACATTTTATTGGTTAAGTTCTAAGTGATTTTATATGTTATCCAACCCCCTTTTAATTTATTTTCATGCCTAAAATTATTTTATGACATTTCATTATTAATTGTGTATTACAAAAAGTCCCACCATGATTTTGCTTTAACTAAATTATGTTTCCAAATTTATTTAATTATTATTTCATTAAATCTTAATTGGGGCACGTAGTTACCATAAAATCCGAATCGAGACCCGGGCCTAACGAAAACTGCTGAAGGTGGTTGAAGTTGAGAGAGGACTTGTATTTATCCTTAAATGCATTAATCTTTTCGACTCAAATTTTATTCCAACACTTTTTAGATCTTTAGTAATTTCAGATTATATTCTCTAAATTTTTTTAAAACTCACTTATATCACTAATAAGAAGTCAAATTTAATTATAAGAGAATTTCTCTCTAACAAGGTCGAATTTCAAGTTAATCATAAAAGTGACCAATATATACAAAGTACCTTTGAACCTTTTTTAAAAACATCACTTCACAAAAAGTAACTAAATGAACTATTTAGTTATTGTTCATTTAGTTATTAGAAAGTGATAAGTTATCTTACATATAATAATAGATTAAGGCACTGGGTTGATGTATTGATAATTAATTTAAATATAACAATAAATATAATAGAAGAAATATTAGCTACACAAAGATGATTAGATATCAAACATTTGTGTAATATAGAAAGACACTTATAATGAACTGATATAAAGATGGGAGAATTGTATTTTAAAATTAGGAATAACTAATTCTAAGGAGCTCAATCTTTTACGATTTTTTCAGTTCAGTGTCCAAAATTTTAAACCTTTTCAATTAAGTAACTAACTTTTTCAATTAAGTAACTAACTTTTTATAACTTTAAGAATTCAGTTCAAAATATTATTTTTTGCCAATGTTTTAAAAAATAGACTAGAAATTAAACTAGTGAGATAAGAGATTTAAGGTTTAAAAGGTTCAACTAGTATTAGACTATCATAAAATCGGTTAAAGATTAAATAAAATTAAGAATTTGAAATATAATTGAAAGAGATTGTCTTTACCTATCGAAGAATTTGAAGTTCAATTGAAAAAATTGTTAAATGAAAATTTATTTATTTGTTTATTTTATAAAAACTTATTAATTTACAAAATTTGGCCTATTAATTATTAAATTGATCAGTTTTTAACAATAAAAATTATTAAAGTAAATAAAATCAGAATGAAAATAATTGATCGATTTTTAACAATAAAAGTTATTAAAATAAATCAAATAGGACGAGTTCAAGGATTTTACAGTTAAACCGACTGAACCGATTGAGTTTTTTAATCATTAGTTTTTTTTGATGTGGCTAATAGATGGACATCCATGTGAAGTTTAATAGACATGTCACATAATCAAAATTAACCTTTTGAAATAAATTGTTAATGTTTTAAAATATTTGTCACTCAATTAAAAATTTTATCTTAAAAGTTTAAGTATTTTTGGATATGTTATCCCCTAAAATTTTAAGTGAGAAATAGATAGTAATTTGATTTGGTATTTTGGTAATGAATTGTACACATAACAATAAGGACCTGTTCAGTCACCAATAATAAAAAGGTGAGAATGAGAATACAATTTGCATTCCTAACTTGTAATTGTTTGGTCATCGGTAATAGTTAAAATAGGGAATAACAAAACTAAAATAAATCTTAAGTAATCTTGGACTTTTATACCTAAGAAGAGTGTAGGTATACACTGGAATAAAAAAATGAGAAATAAGAGATAAAAGATATTATTAGAATATTATTAAGTTATTATCAAGACATTGATTTTTGTTATAATATTATCGTCAAAATTATCTTTTATATTAATTTATTTAATAATTAATTTATTTTATTTCTTTGATATGTTTATTCTTATCATAAAAATTATTCACAATTATTTAAAAATTAATAATTTTATAAATTATTGAAATTTTTATTATTATTTATAAAATATAAATTATTTTAATTAATTATGAACAAATTAAATTATATAATAATTAAATATTAGTAAAACTTTGAATATTTCTCTCATATTTATTGAACGAAACTTTTTTTTCTTTTCTTTTTCTTTGTGTTTCGTCTACACTGAAATTCTTTATTCACCCTTGCTCTCTGGTTGCTTCTCAAAGTATCTCTCCAAGTCAGTTTTTAGTTTCTTTATTTTTTGTGATAAATTCATGTTTTTATTGTCTCAATTATTATCGTATGCAAACATGTTCATCATCTTTTGGGAAATCATTAAATTAATTAAGTTCATTATGGTTTTTTTAATTTTATTCTTATAAGAAAAATCATATACAATTATTTAAAATTAATAATTTATTGAATCATTAAAAATAATTTTAATTGATTATTTATTAAATATAAAGTTTTTTATTAATTAATAATAATATAAAATATTTAATTAATTATTTACAAAACCAATCACATAATAATCAAACATAAGTAAAAAAATTTTATTATTGTTATTAATATTTGATACTAAACACTGATATAACTATTAAATTCTATAATCTCATTCTTAATACTTACATATCAAAGTATGTATAATTAGTAATTTCATTCATATTATAATATAATCTTATTCCTAATGCTTGTATACCAAATTATATATAATCAGTAATTTTATTCGTATTCTGATTCCTACTTTTCATTAATACGTATAATCAGTAATTTTATTCATATTATGATTCCTACTTATTCGTGTTCTGATTCTTACTTTTCATTAACATGTATAATCAGTAATTTTATTTATATTATGATTCCTACTTTTCATTCTCATTCTTACTTTTTATTCGGCTTATTTCATTACTAATTACCAAAAAAGATAATAAAAGAAATATGAGTTACAAAAAGATGACTAAATGTCGGACATTTCTGAAATATAGCAAGACACTTAAAATGAACTGATGTAGGGATAAGTGAGCTGTGCTTTAAAATTATATTGGTGAGAAATAGATACGGTGATTTGATTTGCTTTGCGTTAAATTCAATTAAAATCTCAATTTAAAAGTTTGATATTCAAAATTTTCTCATATTTTTATTTAATTATTGAACATAATAAATATAAGAAACCTAAACAAAATGTTTTCCACTATTTTATTTGTATTAGAGAAATATAAATGCCATGAGTAATTTAAAATAAACTCGTATAGAAATGATTTTTATTAACATATGTCGGACTCGGATACGTAACACATTTATTACATCTGAAATAAATATGATATTTTGTTGGGAAATTATAATCGATAGAAAAGGGGCTAGAAACAAGAAGTGAAGAACGATTCTCCTTCGGTTGCGCCGTGAATTTTCACCTCTATTCACTTTCCTGGAAGCCACCTGGTCCTCCAAGCACCAATCTCATCCAAACAAATTTTAGACACAAAATCAAAAGGGAATAAAGGGTCAAAGGGAAGCAAATAGCAATGGAGTTGATCGGAAAACCAAACAATTCCTTGTCCCTCCATGATTCTTCACGTCTATTCCCTTTCTTTTCCTCTCCACCATTTTCATTCACATTTCGAGTAAAAGGGCATTAAGCATTTCTCGGAAGAGAGCCTGTGTTCCGTAGCCATGGATAAAAGTACAAGCTTTTCTAGAGATCACAAGGACAACGACAATGAGACAGAAAATGACAAAAACGACAAGAAGAATGACAATAATGACCACGCAAGTCCTATAGAACGTCAACCTGAGGATGTTCAGGAGGATTCAGGACGTCCCAGGACAGGAGAATCCGACCAGATGCAGCAATCTGCCGAAGAGCCTGTCCCTGTGCATACGCCTGAATCTAAATCTGAACCTGAGAAACCTGAGTCTGAGCCTGAGCCTGAGCCTGAGCCTGAGCCTGAGTTGACTTTACATCAAGTTTTCGAAGATGTTGATCGATTTCTCCAGGTTTTGTCTGCCACCAATGACAAAACATCTGACCCACCAGAAGCCCCCAAGTCTGTGGAATCATTGTTGAAAATGGTTGAACAACTTATCTCCAGCTGCTCCGTCAAGGCCAAATTTGGTCAAAATCAAGAGGAAGATTCACCGATTACTGAATCATTGATTCGCATTACGAAGATGTTAAATTTGCTTAGGGAATTCGATTCCCATTCAACATCAGCATCTTCCATCAACCGAGCCACAGCAGTTCTGCATCAAGCCATGACCATGTTGGACACAGAAATGTGTTCAATACTTGAAAGTTGCCCCCTCAAATGTGGCAATGTTGATCCTAAAACTCCAAGGGATAAAAAGCAGCAATCCTCCGTTACCCAGCAACAATCGGATCAAAATGCTCCCGAGTCTGAATCCGAAGAAGAAGAGAAGTATCCTTCATATTCTCCGGAACAAATAACCTGCCTGAAGACAATTGTAACGACAATGATCTCCTCAGGATACGAGAAGGATTGCTGCTTGGTTTACGATGCAATGAGACGAAATGCTTTCCTTAACGAATTGGAGAAACAGGGATATGCGGATATCAGCATGGAGGAAGTGCAAAAGATGCAATGGGATGCAATGGAAGCAGAGATCGCAACATGGATCAATGTCATGAAACATTGTTCTTCTGTTCTCTTATGTGGGGAGCGTAAACTGTTCTTTTCAGTCTTTGAAGAGTACCCATCAATATCTCAGAGACTATTTGGCAATCTCGCAGCAGCAGTGGTCACAAGGTTTCTGAATTTCGCGGAAGCCATTACATTGACAAAGCAATCAGCGGAGAGATTGTTCAAGTTCTTGGACTTGTACGAGACAGTTCGTGATTTAATTCCAAGCATTGATGACTCGTTTTCAATTGGCACTGCTGACGAATTGAAAGCCGAAACTTGGGCAGTAAAAAGCCGTCTTGGAGAAGCAGCTGTGAGCATTTTCTGTAATCTGGAAAACTCGATAAAGAGAGACAATGGCAAGACTCCCGTTCCAAGTGGTGCAGTCCATCCATTGACACGCTACACCATGAATTACTTGAAATACGCCTGTGAGTACAAAGACACATTGGAAGAGGTGTTCAAGCAACATCAGAGAACGGATGACTCCAGCGACTCTAATGGTCAAGATGCAGAAACAAAGGAAGGCACTCCTCGGAATGATGGCAAGCCAGAGACGTCGCGATTTGGCGGGCAATTAAACAAAATTATGGATTTGTTGGAAGAGAATCTGGAAATGAAATCAAAGCTATATAGAGACCCTTCGTTGCGTTATATATTCCTAATGAACAATGGGAGATACATCCTGCAAAAGATCAAAGGGTCCAGTGAGATATACGAAATGATGGGACACACATGGTGTAGAAAACTTTCTTCTGACCTGAGACTATACCACAAGAGCTATACAAGAGAGACGTGGAGCAAATTGTTGCAGTGTCTAACCCTGGAGGGTTTGCATGTAAATGGAAAAGTGGCAAAACCTGCATTGAAGGAAAGATTCAAGATGTTCAATGCCATGTTTGATGAGATACACAGGACACAAAGCACATGGGTGGTGAGTGATGAACAGCTTCAATCTGAGCTTCGAGTGTCCGTGTCGGCCGTCGTAATTCCGGCTTATCGTTCGTTTCTGGGAAGGTTTCAGCAGTATCTGACACCAGGTAGACAGACCGAGAAGTATATTAAGTACCAATCAGAAGATATTGAAAATTCTATTGAGGAGTTATTTGGTGGCGACCCTGCATCAATGGCAAGGAGGAGAACGTAATTAAGACATTTAGTACTGTAATTATTCTTGAAGCTGATCCAATTGAGAAGAATGCAGGATTGATTTTTTTCCTGTGGAGACTGATGATCCAAAATTTATTCATGTGTTATGTTTCTGGTGCAACTTTTGGCAGACACTTTTCTGCTGTTAAATCTGCCTGAATGTGATCCTGTGATGTTAATGCGAATTTTTTGAACATACTCGAATTCTTGTGTGAGTTTCCAATTTCCAGAATAAGCCTTGACATTTTTGCGTTCTGCGAACTCTCCTTCGACTACAGAAATGGCATGATTTACCGGTTCCATGCATTAGTTAACTTTTCAGGATCAAGTAACAACTAGTGATGCTTGTGGACGTTCTTAGCTTGGGGCTGCGAATGCTGAATAATATACATATCGAACCAAGAAGCCTATTGGGTCAACTACAAAGGGTCATCTTGGAGAAACATTTGTTGCTTCAACAAATGCAAGCCAACAGCCCACAATTCAGAACAAATTAGACAATCAGTTCCAAACGCTATATAATATATATGCATACATATATTAGATTAGAACGATGTTGATTTTGATACCCTAATATCACTAGAAAGAATAAAAACAATATTTTCTTTAATGGAACTTTGAACGAATATCAAAATACATGTTGGTGAAAAGTGATTCACAATGCTCCAAATGTTTAACCTATTATAACTAATCAAAGGTTGAGGTGTGAAGCCATTTATAAATATCACTTTATTAGAATTTTATCATATTAAACTCCACTAACTATAAACGACATATATTTTATTTTATTATTTATCAAATTACAAATTATTCAAACTACATTTATAACAACATTAATTTTAAAAATATCTGTTAGTGCAATCAATTTTTCAAAAATATTAATATCTATAAAAAAATTTAAAATAATATAATCCTATGCAATAAAATAATATTACACAAAATTTAAATAAAAAAGAAAAATTTTGACCACTCAAAATTTTAGTAATTCACTTCACCGACAATAATTCTCTAAACTGTAGCGTGCAATAACATTTTAATGGGTTTTGGAAGCCAGCTCATTATCCTTACCAAACGAAAGTATCAGGATTACCTGCAGGAGTACTAACTGAGCAAACCAGTCATTTTCAGGTAAGAATGCTACTGCTCCAAGACTTGAAGCCAATAGCTAATTGTGAATAAAGGGACAGAAATGGCACAGTAGCAACCAGCTAGTGTTGAATACTATTGAAAAGTTAATGCGTGGTCGAAACTCCACCAGCAGCTGCTGGTTGGAGTAGATATGGAAATATGGTTTCAAACAAAGTCCCCATCTTTCGCTGAGACTTATAGCTCAAAGTGTACCAGCTGCTAGCTGCAGCGCCGCCTGTATGCTTCTGTACTGCAGGCCACGCCTCCATCTCTTTTTACTTCTTCTTTTTAATCTTTCCAAAGTCTACTCTTAGCAACTGCTACATGCTGTTTCATGTCGCTCTGCTTTATGTTTTAGGTTCCCTTGTATATGTCACCAGAGAATAAAAATCCTGAAGCTACATAAAAGGACCTTTTATGTAAATTTTGTTGTCGAGAAGAGGAACCCAGCAAAGGACCTCCTTTTTTCTTTGCTACAGCCATGCTTCTGAAATATGATATTTTAGAGTTTATTGTCTATGGGGATAAAAATTTTTCTTTCTTACAATAATATTCTATTTCTTAATCTACGGTAAATTTTAAAGTAACCATAAAGTTATTCCTTTGTAATTATAAAGTTACAAGTTCTCATAAAAGTTTTCTTTTTATAAAAACATAAAAAGAAGGTGGTATATATTGTGATTCTTCTCAGACCCTAACAAAGCAAAAATTTTTGTGTACTTGATATATTGACTTTTACAATCTGTTGCTAATGAGATACTTCAATGTTTTGTAGAAGCCTAAATTTATAGTTAAAAAAAAGTGATTAATTAAAATTAAATAAATTATGTCACAAATTAACGACTTAACATTAAGTAAAAAAATTTTAAATAAAACGTATGAAATTTCGTGTAAAATTTTGAGAACTCAGTTAAGAGATTGGACTACTAATTAAGAATTTCTTTTATTGGTTAGAACACCAATTAGGACGTTTTGTCCAATATTGGACCATGTCTACCCTACTTATTGATCGATTGATTTAAATTCGAAGGCCTTTCGGCAGCCTGATTAAATTCTACATGTGCGATAATCTTTTAATGGCTGTGTTTGTTTGCTTAAAAACCTTCACGTTCATCAATCAAACTAAGATGTTAAAGCCAAAAGGTTAGGAAAGATGTGCACTTTGTAAATGGCCTGACGTCAATTCATGCTTAGTGCCACATTCAACTTTATAGTGCTTAACTCTCGACCATGGAAGCCCCCGTTTTAGCTAAATGCACAAAGTTTATACTCATCTCTGTGGGCTTTTATTAGTTGATGTGGGGACGTAACCGGAGCTTTACTTTCTAATCCATCTTTTGTTTCAAAAGCAACGTGACGTACACTTCGCCCACATGTATCAACTTTCTGCACTAGAAACATGGTTGGCTTATTTATTTTGGTTTCTTTTGCCTTTTATCACGACATATTATCATTCATGGTCAAGTAACACTGCTTAAGTTAATTAACTGATAATTAAGTGAACCAGAATCCTATCGTCAACCTTCTTTTTAATCTGACCATGTCAAAATAAGCTCTTGTCCCCGAGAATTGCATGCTTCCTTGGCACGTATTAATGGGAATAGAGGTCAATTCATGGAAAGAGCCTGAAAAGACTCTGCTGTTCTTTATTTACGATGGTCGATGATGCTGATGATAATCGTCACCGATGCTCTTCGATGGCTAAACATGCGCGTAATGTTCACGTCACTAAAGCTAAAGAAAAGCTCTAATACCCGACAACAAGGACGGAGACAGCCGACTACAACAAAACCCCTCCTTCAGGCTTTTGCCAACGTAAAAAAAGCCTGAAACCATGTCTCAATTACGCCTGAAAGTTCTACAAAGAAACCTTTCTCTAGCTTCAAAAAGAATGGTGAGATTGTACTCTCTATCTCTTTACTCTCTAAAGTAGACAAATGCCTCCTAGCCGCCTTCCACACCTGACACCTTTGCCTCCACTAATGCTTTATTCTACAAATGTACACATAAATGTCTTCTGAATACAGACAAAAATCCTTTTTAAGCAAAACCCACAAGAACCCCTACGCACGCGCTGCGACAACATCAGACAAATCCTTCGTTATTACCTTATTACCCCAATGCCAATGCCATGCCTCTGTATATATGTATTGCTCGTTTCTTGGCTACGAATCACACCATCATCTCCAATTCATCTCCCATATTCCTTCTTTTTCTTCTTGGTCTCCAGTTATCTACTAAACATGCATTACCAGACTGATTCATGGGGCTATTACGTGCCTGTGAGGCACATCGGAGACCCATTGGAGAGAGTGGTGAGATTGGCCTCAGAGAGTGCGGTGGTGATTTTCAGTATTAGTAGCTGTTGCATGTGCCATGCAGTGAAGAGACTCTTCTGTGGGATGGGTGTGAACCCGACTGTATACGAGCTGGATCAGGACCCCACAGGGAAAGAGATCGAGAGGGCGTTATCAAGGCTTCTTGGTAGCTCGACCTCAGTTCCTGTGGTGTTCATCGGAGGGAAGCTAATTGGTGCCATGGACCGAGTCATGGCTTTTCATATCAATGGAACTCTTGTCCCTCTTCTCAAAGAAGCTGGTGCTCTTTGGCTTTGACTAGCTAATAGTTCCATCAACTTGCCTAACATCATCCACTAGAAGAAGTATACATTGTCAAGAAAAGGAGACGAATCAGCTTGCAGTTCCTAGCAATGTGGTGGCTTTTCAGTTGTCACTATTTTTCTCTCTGAAACAAGAAAAAGAAAGAGACCATTAGCTAATTAATGTTCTTAGCAACTAACCTTTGAGGCTTGTCTTTAATTTTTATAGCTACTGTAAGAAATCTAACTTACGCAATGGTGTTCAATGGAGTAGTTGCATCTGATCTTCGTTTGATCCCTACTTTATACAAAAACATATTTGTTTTGGGCTTTGGTTAAACTTATGAGAACTGTAAGTGAAAAAGAATATGAAAGAACGGCACCAAAAGCACAAATAATATGGAGTGGTCGTCGCATGATGTCCTGGAAATGAACTGGCAAATGGACGACTGCCACGTCAGAGTCAATGAGGAGTCTAGTTATGGAGCTGGGGCCTACGTAACCTATGTTACATGAACCTGAGGTAATGCGGACAATGATGACGTCAATTAAAATATAAGAAATTGTTAAAGGGGTAATGCGACAAAGTTCTGTACAAATTTAAAAGAGACTATAGGTTTTGTAAAACGATATTTTAACGTGCATTTGGAATTAATAAGTCTCATTTTAGTTAGATTCATAAATAACGCTAAGTTCTTGGGAAAAGTATAAAGTCAAAAATTTTGAAGTGCTTATACTTACTTGTTCAACAAAATTAATCGTTGATGCAATTGCTACCTGGAAACGTACAATTTCAGTGAAGTACGTAAATAATGAAAAGGTGAATTATGGGCATTCGGTGAAATGAATAAGGCTAAAGTTCGTTCCCAATATCTGGCATTTGCAGAAATCCTGAAAGACTGAACTGTCCAGATTTGGGCAGGGCCACGCTCGCTGGCAGCATTTCGCCTTGGGCTTTTTTAATTTATGAGAGAGCAGCTTAATCGACTAGGTGAATCACCGACTGTTAAACATGAATTTAGGTACATGTAATGTTGGGTATAAGGACGCCATAAGATCTAAAGACTTCCTACATATGCCTACCAAATATAGAAGCTTCTTTCTACTCCCCTTGTTTTCTCCAATGTCTCCAATAAGTTTCCGTCTACTTTTTGCTGCTATATTTTTTCATCCTCTTCCGCTTGTTGCTTAATCTGCAAGTTCTATCTCTCATGTAACAATCATTGGTGTTGTTTATTGTGATACATGTTCAACCAGTACTTTGTCTAAGCATATCTGAATCTTTCAATCGCTAATGATTTCTTGATTAGGTGTGGACGTCCACATACAATGCACATTCAAATCAAACTCACCCAGGACTAGGGAACAAGTGACCTCAATCAATAGAAAAACAGATAAATATGGGATTTACAGGCTAGAAGAACCACAAGTGGAAGCTGAGATTGTGTAGATGGTATGGCAATTGAAACATGTGGAGCAAGTTTAATAAAGAGTTCATCTTCAGCCTACAACCATCCTGGTTTAAAGACCTCAACAAATGAGATGTCAGTCAAGTCTAAGCAAGCTAATACGTGCATATACAACTTAAGCGCACTCAGTTATAGGCCCTCCAAGAAAAACATTACCATGTGCAACGATCACAAAGAATATCTACCAAGTTCTTTCAGCTTTTCCAAGTTTTTCCTTCTTTACTTCCCTTAATCTCCTTTTTCTTATTTACCAACATTACCTCTACTTCAACCACTTCCCTTCCCTCCATTGATACCCTTTTCATTTTCATTCCCACCAACGCCGCTGCTGTTTCAACCTCCTCCTCTACCAAAGTTTAATTTAGGCTATTCAAAGACTTGGATACCTAACATCCCTTCTCTATCACTCCCACTACCACCACTAGCATTTAAGGGACAGTTGATTCGCATGGGGGAATGAATATAGTGAGGAATGAGAATGAATATTATTATTATAATTATGATAATTAGTTTAGAGGAAGGAATAATTACCATTTCCATTGACAGTGGTTGGTTTAATTACAATATATTGATTAATTAATTAATTATAATATTTTAATTAATGAATGAATTATATTTTAATTAATTATATTGTAATTAATTAATTAATAATGATGTTTTAATTAATTAATTAATTAATTATATTTTAATTAAATAATTAATTACAATTTTATAATTAATAAATACTTATATTTTAATTAGTTATATTTTAATTAATTATAATGTAATTAACTGATTAATAATAATATTTTAATTAATTATATTGTAATTAATTAATTATAATTTAATTAATTAATTAATTACAATACTTTAATTATGAATGAATTATATTTTAATTATTTAATTAATTATATTTTAATTAATTATAATATAATAAATTAATTATATTTTTCAATTAATTATATTTTAATTAATAAATTAATTACAATATAATTAATTAAGTTGATTTTGTAGAATTTGAACTATTCAAACAACGAAATTAATGCCCATTATTATGTGATGATATGTGCACATTTAGATATTCCTTTTCAAATATTTATATTTTCCATTTTTTGTAGAACCATTACAGGCATATAATTAATTGAGTTATAATGTTGTCCCTGCAGTTTTTATTTTCTGCATTAAATACCTATTATGTGGTTCTTATGTATCATCATGCTATAGAGGTCAAATATATTGAGGAATGACTCTCATTCTTCTCGTAATCGAGAGGAATGGAGTAATGTTCAAAACAAGAAATCATAATATTAGTTATCCAATCATAGTGATTGGTAATGGAGTAATGCTGAAAAACAAGGAATTATAATATTAGTTAACTAATCATAATCCCTTATCAATCATTATTTTTCATTTCATACTCATTCCTCTTTTTGCATACTCACTAAACAAGCACACCCTTAGGCCACGTTTGGTACGTAGCACTGGAGGTGTGGGACAGGGGTTAGGATAGGGAATCAGTCAAATAAGCATGTTTAGTAGGTGGTATTGAAGAAGCCCAAGGATTGCACATTACCACATAGGTGGGATTGGGCAAGCCCACCTCCTCCCTTGGTATTGAATTTTAACGCTGCATTTGGTTATTGTTTCCTGAGTACGAAGATGGAAAGAGACAAAAATTTAGAGACAGAACAGAACAAAAATTGGAGACAATAAGGTGTTTGATTGTAAAGGACAAAACAAAAAAAATGTCCCGTGTCGAGGAAAGAAATGTGTTTGGTTATAATGGACAGAACATAAAAACAATTTCAATGAAAAAAATGCACCTACAGTATAACAAAGTCTTTTACGGGAAGCACTCTTGAAACACTCTTCCTCTTCTTCCTTGGTAGGATGGATGAGATTACAAGTGCATCACCTTTTCTTTGGTATTCCAGACACGCCAGAACTATACATTAGATTGTGCCAACCATACAGTGTCAACAAAATGTAATTAAACTAGAGCATGACAAACAAATTGGATACAAGTATCCCATGGTAACAAATTAAGAGCATAGAAAACCAATCGACCTGCCTAAAAGATGGAAGTTTCTTAGGAAATAAATTCCTCAACATCATATCATCTAGCCATCCTTAAAGTTTATTGTACATATCAAATTTCATGGATTCATCACTTCGTTAAACAAAGCTTTTCACTGAATATCAATTATCCCCAAGTTTATTTTAAAATATATAACTAAAAAATGAGGGTGACATTCAAAATGAATTTACCCTGCGTTGCTTGTTCTTTAAAAGCCTAAAAAAGCTTATAAGAATGAAATCCAACATAATACAGAAGAACTGTATTTTTGGAGCCCTCATTTTGTGCCATACTTGGGCTTGGGGATTGAAGTACTGTATAGAGAAGCTTGTACATAATATTAATAAGCATCATTATATCATTGTCCTGTTCTTTTGCACTACTTCTAGTCCTTATATAGATTGCAAAAGTTTTCAGGCTTATTGATTCTCTTTATAGGCCTTTCATGTATCCTAACATTAACAACACTAATACACTAACATGGGGAGGTGTTCTTTTCCAGTCTCTTCCATTAGTAGTTGAGCCACTCTCAAATTAAACTAGGCCTAGAATAATTGGATGAATTAAACAAAGCAAGCAATTTTTTTAATTTCAAAAGAAGAAAGCAAATTGAACTCCTAAGTTTGGTGTCTAGCAGTTGGGCCATCTATTCTAATGGCTTCTTTGCTTGAATATGTGATGTTAAATATCCTCTACAACCTCCCTGTGAAGTTCATACTGAGATTCAGCTGTCTACAAACAGGGGAGTAATCTAATAAAGAACCTTACTTTCATATCCACCCACTTGACCAAAATAACAAAACAAACCAAGTTCCTAACTGCCTTCTCGCTAGCTTTCACAATGACGAAGATAAACTACGCACTATTTTCCTCCATCACAACAACAAGGAGCTCAACAATTATTAACATGATTGAGACTTAAACGAACCAAATAGGAAACTCATGCAGAAGATTAAAAAACCAAGAAGAAGAAAACAAATAAGAAGAAAAGCTTTTATAATGATCCATACCTCTTAGTGGAAACAAAGATCAGGACTTCTGCTCAGACCAGAAATAGACGCTTCTGAAGCCCTGGAAACGAAACAGAGAAGTAAAGAAGACATTAGGCAGAATGTAGAAGAAAATGTTAACCCCAGAAATTGCCAGATATGCCAGGGAAATTGCCAGATAATAAGAAAACTAAAAGGAAGAAGAAAATGCAAGAAGTGTAGTTGCAAGTTTCACAAAACATCAACCTAACATAAAAAAAACCCCAAATCGTATAACCAGATGGAATAAATCTTCCACAAACCAATCCCTATTGTCTCTTGCAGTGCCCCACTCTAATGTGCCAGATGCTATGTACAGTATCTGACATTAATCACAATTTGCCACCTTTAACAACTCCCAGATTCACAACTCATCAGCAAAACACATACTTTGCTTCATGTTTCATCCCTCTCCACTTTCTCAACTTATAACCCAGAAGCAAAGCCAAGCACACCAAAACAAGAGGCGAAGAAGAAGAAAAATTGCATAGAAACAAAATGCCATACCTCTGACTGAGACCACGAACCAGAGTAGGGAAGGAGAGCTGCAGGAGATCGTTGTGCTAGAGGTGTTTTGTTTTAGGTTTTAAGCAGAGGGCATTTTTAACATTTCACAGACGTCTTTTGTTTCTATCTCTATCCCCTCATTTTTGTGCCACAGTCACAGAAATCACAAGAATTTAATGTCTCTGTCTCCGGAGTCAGGACAACATTGGGTGGAGCCAGCAACCAAACGGGTTGGGGGATATGACTTTTATGTCCCTGTTATCTGTCTCCACCCTTGGAGACACAAACCAAACACTGCGTAAAATCTGGGATTGAAAATTTTGAAGACAAAAACATCCCCACTTATAATAATTTTTGGACAAGTTTAACCTTATTACATTTGCCCTATTTTATCTTCTCTTCCATCGTTCTGAAGTCGTTCACTTTCACTCTTCATCGTTCTCTCCCTTTTTCTTGCCATTACTAAATTTTTCGAGTTGCTTTCTTCATCGTTCTCTCCCTTGTTGTTGCCATTAATCACAGCATCACCAGTAAGTTTCGCTTTCACTCTACATTATTTATGACAAACACACACACACATTCTTCTTCATCACTTGCTTTTGGATTTTCTTCTCTGCAAATTATATTTTTAACCGAAGCATCTCTATTAAACGTAGCATCAACATTACTTATATTTTCAGTGTTTTTCACGGCACTCTTATACTGATTTTTTAATACCAAATCATTCATCCATTTGATATGTGTTGAGGAAATATTTTATACCAAATTTGTAATTGATTTTTTCACCGTACTCTTGTATTGATTTTTTTATACCAAATATGTTTTTCTTTTTGGGTTCTCTTTTCTCCTATCCATTGATTTTTTAAATATTTTATATGTTAAGGAAATCAATTGGAAAGGGGATAACATTATTATATATTTGTTAGATATACAAGTAAACTGAAATATTCCTTTTACTTTATTTCCTTATGCATGTTCTTATTTTGTTGAATGGTCTGTATCTTTTTCTTTTATTTGGATGGACTTTGTCCAAAAAGAAAAATATAGTTGAATGAGGCTGAACTCAGGCAATGATTATAATTTATACATGTTAAATAAAATTTTTATAACTCTACATAATTGGTTATACAGTTATGGCACTATCAGAAGAAAAGAGAGAACTATTACCTTTGTTGCTTTTGTGGGTGAGCATGGCTAAGGCAATGGAGGGATTTTTTTTATGTGCATGCATGATTGTGATATCAAGAAGGCGAAGAAGTAGACACATACCTTACAAAATGGACTTTATTGCTAAGAGATCTTATCTAAAGGGATTGGTGTGTAGTAGTGATGTAGCATGTTACAACCTACTTAGAATGAATAGGACAACATTTCATAAGTTATGATTATTACTAAGGGATATGGTTGGTTTGAAACCTAGTAAGAATATGATTGTAGATGAGCAAGTTGCAATATTTTTACACATATTAGCACATCATGTGAAGAATAGAGTAATACAATACAATTTTGGTAGATCTGGAGAAACCATTACTAGGTATTTTAACTTGGTACTTAATGGTATGATGAGACTTGGAGATATGTTGTGGAAGAAGCCAGAAACTGTGCTGGAAGATTCAAATGATGATAAGTGGAAGTGGTTCAAGGTAAATATACATGTTATATCCTCATTATTAATTTTTAAGGATATGTGTAAAGTGTGTAATATTTATTTTCTTTGTTTCAACGTTGTTTAGGTGCATTGGATCAAACTCACGTTAAGTTGAGAGTTCCTTCTATTGACAAAGCTAGATACTCGAATAGGAAAGGGGAGATTACAACAAATGTGTTAGGTGTTTGGTCACAAGATGGGTACTTCGTATATGTTCTGCCTGGGTGGGATGGATCTGCAGCAGATGGATGTGTTCTTCGTGATGCCATAAGTAGGAGGAATGGATTGAGAGTTCCACAAGGTCATTATTACTTGGTTAATGCTGGGTACACCAATTGTGAAGGATTTCTTGCATCATACAGAGGACAAAGATATCATTTAAGTGAATGGAGAGATGGACAACATCCTAGAAATGCACGATAGTACTTTAACATGAGACACTCTTCTGCATGAAATGTAATTGAGAGGTGCTTTGGAGTTTTGAAGTTAAGATGGGCTATTCTAAGAAGCCCATCGTTTCATCCCATTCGAACATATAATCGAGTAATAATTACTTGCTGCTTATTGTACAAGTTAATTCGACAAGAAGGTATAGATCCTCTAGAAGATGAAGTTGAAGAAATGGAAGTTCATGTGGGTGGGGTGGAGAACCCTCCAATTCTAAACGTAGATGCATCTGATGAATGGGCTGCCTTTAGGGACAATCTTGCCAATGAAATGTTCAACACTTTTACTACTAATAGAACAGCTGCATGAAAGAATTACTTAACTTGGAAGTTGTTGCTTTTTTTAGTTTGTGACTCCTTTCCATGTGTAATGTTGTAACTTTATCTCTGGCATGTGTGCTATTGTAACTTTATCTATGCCTTTTGTACTATTGTAACTTTATCTATGCTGTAATTTAGTTTATGACTCTTTGCCATGTGTACTATTGCTACTTTATGGTATGAAGCTTCTTGGTTGCATTAATTTTATGTGAGGTTTTAAAGTATTTTAAATGTCATAGTTGACTAAACATGTCAGACAAATCAGGAAAGCCAGATAAGCATGTGTGGACACCTGAGAAGGATGAGCTACTAATCCAATGCATGATGATGCTACATGATAAGGGTGAACTTGTTTATGAAAATGGTCTTAAGCCCTATGTCTTGAATCAATTACAGGATATGCTTCATAGTCTTAGACCTGGATGTAGTTTAAAGGGCCATCCTCACATCCAATCTAGGATTAACAAGCTTAAAACTAACTATGATGTGGTTTCTAACCTTCTAAAATTATCTGGTTTTGGTTGGGACAGCGAGAAGAAATGTGTGACAACTCCAAAGGCATATAGGATGAGCTTATCAAGGTAAATCTAATGACTTATCATGTATGGATATATGGTTTTGATTAGCTGTAAGAAAATGGTTGGAAAATTTACTTATATGGTTTTGCATTGTCATTTTTATGTCTATTACATTTGATTTCATGGAAATTGGTAAACAAAGATGCTGCTTGGTTTAGGAATAAGTCCTTCCCTCATTATGAAGAGCTTCATGATATCTATGGGAAGGACAGGGCAACTGGGAAGGATGCTCAAGCTTGTGAAGATGTAATTGAAGAGGTAAATGATCATAATGGTGTAGACAATTCAATATTTGAGACTAATCTTGAGGTTGACATGGATATCTCTTGTGGAAATATTCCACCACCAAATAACAATCCACTAGAAACTGAAACTGATAACTCTCCGTCTGAGGCAAGTTCTGGGTTGAAAAAGCGCAAGCGCAAAAGCATTGATCATGATGATGTGCTTATCCTTGGAATGGAGAAATTTGCTAATTCATTGGCTGAAGGTTTTAAGGAAGCAAGTGAGTGATTGGGAATGCATATTGACAGGGTTGATCGTGAGAAGCGCTTGGATGGGATGAAGGAGTAACTCTATGGTCAACTTTCGAATGTTGAAGGACTTTCTCATCAAGAGCGTCTTTCGGCCTATGTCAAGATGATTTCTGATGAGAGCCTACTAATTGGATTCTATGCCATGCCTCAAGATGCAAAAACAGATTTGATCCGTCAAATAAATACGTAGTCTATGATGGATCTTTTTTTTTGGATATTCCTTATTTTGATGGATTTGGCTAACATGAATATTCCTTCTTTAACAGATATGTTGTTCCAGACCTTCCTCATTTTAATGGATCTTTTGTTTAAGATATTTGGTGGTTCGATAGATATTTTTTTCAGATCCTGCTTGTTTTGGTGAATATTTTATTTTAGATATTACATTGTTTGATGGGTATTTTGTTTAAAATATTCTTTATTTTGATGGATATTTTGTTTTATATGTTTCTTATAGTGATGAATATAATTTCTTCAATGGATATCTTGTTCAAGATATTTCTTGTTTTATATATTTTGTTTTATTTTGATAGATATCTTGTGGTATTTTGTTTGATTTTAATATATTAAGATATTCCTTTATTATATCTTTAATGTATTAAGATATTCCTTGTATTATATCTTCCCTTTTCCAATGATCCTATATAATAGGCAAAAAAGATAATGGACTATTGAAAGATATTGTATATTTTGATGGGTGTTTAATAATGGCTGAATCTGATTACCTTTTGCCACACGATATTTAAGGGGAAAAATGAGACACAAGGTGAGTTGTAATTGCATGTTATTTGCTTTAATACACCTTCAACACCACATTAAAAGGAAGAAAAAAAGAACTCACTATTATTATTTTTGTCTTATGCGTTGGTGTAAAAAAGCTTCTTAGCAAATCAAATGGGACTTGGTCTTGTTTTGTCCTAGTAAAATTAGTATAAAATTCATAGTCTCAAGGTAAAACTTAGCCAAACCATCATTTGTGATAGGAAAAAAATCCTAATCAAGAAAAAACTTAGCCAAACCATCGTTTGAGATAGGAAAAAAATCCTAATCAAGAAGGAAGAAACTTTAATATGAGGCAATTGAAAGTACATCATGACTTAAAACAATTCTCAATATACAATATCTGACCAGTAAGCAAAACCCCAGAACCATACAATATCATATGCAACATAGCCCCAGTAATGACTTTTCTCAATGACCAAACCAGGAGGTTTAAAACTCCTCAACTATAATGATCAACAAACATAGATGACATATGAATAATATCACATAACAAGCATAACCCCAGAAATTTTAAACACTTAAACAATTCTCAGTGACAGTAACAACTCTCCATCTTTATTTTCTTCTTGCTACTCTTGTTTTCTTCTTCTCTTCTGCCTTCATCTTCAAACTTACACCAACATACTTGCAACAATAACCTTTAAAAAACAGAAAGATTAACATATGAATCATCAATAAAAAAACTATTTATAATTTCAAAATAAAATTATAGCAATGAAATAAATGCATACCAGCAACCAAGAAATGAAGAAAGGTAATTCATTTAAAAAACTTGTTTTTATAAGTGAACTCAAACATATAATAAATCACTCCAATTTTAAAGAACCAAGCAGGAATCTATCGGTTTCAATTGTTACTCCAAATTCGATCCCAATGAATGGCCAACACTGCGTTAATGCTTACACATAGCATTGACATGACAATTTTGATACAGATTATCTACTGTTGCTTACTTGATATATGTAGCAAAAAGTGTTTGATGAACTTTCCAGTTATGAGATTGTGTAATTTAGAGGGGTTTTGTAATGAGCACCAATCAAGAAATGTCTCAAAGCAACTGGATGATACCGCTCACTGATCTACAAAAACAGAGGAAAAAACAATTGCAAGATGTCTTTAGGAATATTTTTACATATAGTGCTCCTCAGAATATAAACATCTTTAGGAATATTCTTACACGTAGGTGCTCCTCAGAATATAAACAAGACAATAATTAATTTTTATTTACCTGGCGAATAGTAAAGAAGTTGCCCAAGGATTTTGACATTTTCTCATTGTTATTAGTGATGTGACCATTATGCATCTAGTAATTGATTCTGCTCTCTTGGCATGCGGCATAGCTTTGGGCAATCTCATTCTCATGAAGTGGTAAAATCAAATCGATTCCACCACCATGAATATCAAATTTGGAAGTCAAATAATGAGAACTCATTGCGCTACATCATAAGATATTCTCAGATATTCTAAGTCCCAACTTGACTCACCAGGCTTAGAAGACTGCAATGACTACTTATTAGAATAGGGAGGAGATCTGGAAAGACCCATCTTACAGGGAGGAGATCTGGAAAGACGGAGAGCCAACATCATTTGAGAGTAGGACGGAGGCCGATGTGCAGAGCGGGAGGGGAGACGATGCGAGAGGGAGAGATTCAGTGTGAATTTTTTTGTTTTAAAATATTTGGAAGGAGCATTATCGTCCTTCCATAATTTCTATCTGATTTTAAAATAAAATTAATGAAAACAATCCCTCCAAATATTACCTCTTATCAAACGTAATTTTAAAGTCCTAATTCCACTCCCACTATCAATCCCAATCCTAATCACATTCTCAATCTCAATCCCTTCAATTCTAATGCCACGTACCAAACGTGGCCTTAGTTTAACAGACCCAAGAACTTGGATACCCCACATTCCTCTACCCCCTCCTAATTAATACCCTTGAGAACCGAAATCCATGATATACTTGCTTTTCTAACATCTCAAGTGACGATGTCCAAATTCCAATCATAGTACCTGGTATCTACATAAGCTTTTATGTATGGAAAAAATACAGTACTGATCATAGGTATTGATTGTATTCTGCTAATAGAAAATACAACTACTTTCGATTGGCCTCTACTAAATAAAAACCTTCTATGTGATTTTGGATTTGTGGAACTTCCATTCAAGTAAGGAAAATAAGTAGGAGAAGACCAAACGTTATGTCAATGCAGCCATTGCAAGATTGACTAAAGAAAGAACTGATGAAGCAGGGTAGACCAATTGCATCGTTACAGGAAAACTTCTTGTCTATGGTATCAGTATACATAGAAAACCAGAGCAGCCATATAAAATTACTTCTTGTTTTTGAAATATTCACACTTGATTGCTACATTATATATTCAGCAAATATAAAGGTTAGAATTTATTCTTCACCTTGCTGAAAAGAAAATGAAATCACCATAGGAATGAAAGAAAAGTAACTGTCAAGAGCATAAAAACTCTAAGTGGTTGTGTGTGTACAAGTTGGTTGGGGGTTCAATTATTACTCCTCACCTTCTTTTGTGTTGAAAGTAAGAAGTTTTGGGAATTTAATATATTAAGAGGGGTATAAAATATTTAGGATCTCTCACTCTTTCTCCCTTTTTCTTTTTTCACCGTCCGATCCGACAGATATGATGTAGTGGCATTACACAGGTATCTCATCTGTTGCATCCATGTGATTCAGTAGTAAGATCAAAATGCAATCCCACCAAGAGCAAATTTCATCTTGTAATTGATTTATATAAATATTGCAAAAAATGAGTCTTAACCCGTATTAAGTTAGTCAATAGTTTCTATATAAATTATGTTATGTTATCCATTTCTAAAATTTAGTTGTCCGCTAGCAAAAAGAGGAAAATTAAGAAGTAATCTTTTTCTAATTAAAATTAATTGAAATATATTTTTAATTTTAATTATATTTAATTCTAATTAAATTTTAATTAGGTCGTATTCAATATCTAATATTAGCTTTTATTTATCAAATATCGTATATTTGACTTTAAAGTGTTTCAAACTTCACAAGTAACTCTAATTTGATTAAATTACCTTTTGTTCTTTTCTACAAATCTTTACTTGTGACTCGTTAAGTTTCTAAATGTATTGATAATGGATATAAATTAAATTTGTGATCTTCTTTAATTTATCTATATTTTTAATTAAATAATTTGTGTCCACGAACTATATTGATTACTATATTTTTATTGTTCCATGTTTTGCAAGGGGTAGGTGAGAATTTATCAAATATACGCAACTTTTCCTTTGTAGTTTACAAAGGAACTGTTTCTATAACTTAAACTCGTAAATTTCCAATCACAAAGGAATAACTTTATCGAATATTCTAAAGCTTACCCCTCAACAAGTTTTGTAAATACATAAGTAATAATTTATATAAATTTTTGAAGTTGAATTAGTTTAATAAATTTGTTCTCTGATACCAACACATGATCTTGGTACTTTAATTTTGAGATCGACAAATTTTTTTTAAAATATTATGATCTCATCGTAATTTTATTTAGATTAGATTTGAGTTTTTTTATTTTTGGTTAATTATATATACAATAAATAATAGTTTTAGTTAATTAACCACAAGTTTACAACTAATCAATCAGTTGTATAGCGTAAACCACCTCATGTATAAAAACTTTTCGTTCGTTTCACCTTGACAAAAAACGAACTTGAAACGATCCCTAAAATTAGTGGCTCATGAACATGGAGGAGTAGTTGGTGCTATGTTCTGATAGCTAAAGCTAGCTGCCAATTTTTCAATACGAAATTGGCAAGATAACATAGGAAAATCTAAAAGCCAATTCTTTATCAAAAATTTTCTTTCAGATTGCAGTTCGTGTCACCCATAGTTTGCGTGGCGATTCTAAGTCCACTTCGCTCAAGATGCTAATGTAAATGCCAAGGTCAACTATCCGATACCAGATCTCCACTGCTTGATATGTTATTAAAAGGCCCAAGTAGCTTGTAACTTGGCCGCGCTGGTTCTATAATATATGTACACTCCAGCCTTCAGCTTATTTCTAATGAACAATAGGGGCTGACCTAATATTATAAACTATCCACCAAGCTAGCTTAGAAAACTTCAAGTCCACCGGCCACATGCAGCATGAGTAATGCCATTTCTTTTTTTCTTGTGAACCCTCTACTTCAGAATTTAGTATGTATACTATATATATTAACGTACTTGGAGTAGGTACCAAGAATTTCGTATTTCTGCTCATTTGTTTTTAAATTTGTAATCGAATGGACCGTAGACCTACATTGTTCGTTGTAAACTACTTCTAAACTATCATTGATTCTTCCAATTAGTTTGGTAGGATGCTTAATTCTTTCCTGGAACAAAGTATTATTTTATCTATAGTATCTTCTAAGGAAATCCTTTTCTCAATTACAAATATTAGCTACTGAATTGGTAGTATCAACGGTGATCAGAACCACAACGCTCAGGCAGTACTGGAATACATCGTAGCCTGTATGCAACTGCTTCAGGGCTATTTACCTTTTCTTATGTAGGCTATATTGGCCTGAGTTTTTGGATTCAACACGGTAGGAAACATGTTGCCTCAGGCTAACAAAAACGCCATCTCCGAAAGTGGCCATCTCTATGAAAATGAATCCTGACACAGATCAAAATCACTCAAAGTCAAAACCCGTATCCTGAATCCACTTTTGACTGTCTAAATTAACTTTCTTTTATAGATCTAGAGAAAGAAAAGAACAAACTGTTTGTTTCGTATGTGCTTAGGTCTGTGCAATCTGTTGCCACAGTAACCGTCTAATCGGTGTATCCTCTAAAAAGCATTTATACTATTTAAATAAAGTTGAAACATTCAGAGTTGCAAAATGATATTTTGGTCCTTGTCCTTTCCTGAGTAGGGTTTCTCTTTCGATGACTGATGGGACAAGCAATATTTATGTATAATCCTGTGGACAGCGTTGTTTGTTTATGGTGTATGATTGAAGTTGGAATACTCATTATCTCAGTTGGAAACAAGCCACTGATCAAAATCGATGATCAACATTAACCCAATATCATATTGACCACACAGAGAATGAACAAGTCCGCAAACATTTCATCAGCTAGGCATATTCTTCGTAGAACCAGATCCTCTGTACTTATTACAATGTACATATGTCCTACATATTTGTATGATTGAGATCAAGTGAAACAGAATAAATATATCGAAGTGGATACAGAAAATCTCAAGTAATTCTTCGTGGCTATAGTCACTAGACAAAGGATTAAGAACTTAATAACTTTCTTACTTAAGAAAAAGAGTAAATTATATTCTAATTATATTTTTATTATTCTAAATTAATTCAAAGTACTTTATAATATTAGGAACTCTAGAAATTTTTTATTAAATTATTTATCAAACACTATTATTCGGAACGAATTAAAATAATTATGTATGTCATATAAATTTTATTAAAATAATTTAAAAAACAGTTAATAAAAATTTTTATTTACAATTTAATGACAAACAGTTAATAAAAATTTTTATTTACAATTTAAAATATTATAAAATAATTTTTAACTTATTTAAAATAATAAAAAATATATTTTAAAATTAGTCAAACTACAAGATTCATTTCAAATGATACATTGGTTTTATAACTTTAAGGTAGCTTTCTACGAACTAATGATATACAGGTAGTGGAGCTTTAATGGTAATTCACCTTCCTGCTTATACCACATGTAAGTTTCCAATTTGCAACCTTCCAGTCATGAATTATCAGAAAATGAGCCTGTATACAGTCATTATTCAGCCGCCTGCTGTTCGTAGCAAGAACAAGCTTCCGCGAACTTTCTTCACGGTAATGTTTCTGCAGAACAGGCTTGTAAATGACGAAGCTTTATATTCATGTACGCGAGCCAATTAGTTAACATTAGGTTGTGACATAAATGGAGAAGACCTGTCTTCGTTTTCTTTGATCCTAAATTTCAGGCTCTTTCGAATCAGCGCAGGTTTATTACGTGGTGAAACTAACATTATCTGCGGTAAAATTGGGTGGTATCTAGAAATTGTAGTGAGACGATTTAGTAGGTGGTTAGGAAAATATATTCCTAAACTCTGTTGTCTTTCACGCTGAGTCTTCATGGCTTATTAAATATGATTAAAGTAAAAACCTGCTTGTCCACTTGTATAATACACAGCACGGAAGATAGCCTCTTCGTGTCATTGTGAAGATAACAAATTAGGCCCTTCTCATAAAGAAAATGATTACAAAAGTAAGAGGGATGACATGGACTAACAGAAATTGGCCCTTGTTACGTTGACAAGTGGATGATTTTACGAGTAAACTATGCTCTGGTTAGGCTTTATATACCAACGTTAGTTGTGCCACTCCAATCCTATACTGCCGCATTGAAGACGCAAGCTAAAGCTTATCCCGTGAGGGTCTCCACACAATTTCCGCTCTGCAGATCTTTGATCCTTTTTCCCTTTCTGAGGTCATAAGGATTCATTGCTTATTAAGCATATTTGTTTCATTTGCCTTCCGGTTTCTCTTGATTTGTATGATTTCACTTCTTTCTGTTGATTTTGGTAGCTATGAGTAACACAATGAGACCAAGATCGAAGGTTATGTTTCATTTGGTTTACGATAGGGGATAATCAAAACAGATTACCTCTTTAGTATGTGCAAACCATTCTTTTCCATTTGGCCTGTGGATTCTGTCTTTGATTGAACACAACTTCAAACCAAGTTGATAAATTACTCTTTTTCCTTTTTTCTCGTGGAAGGAGGTGTTGTGTGTGGTTGTTAAGTCCAACATCTAGACTTTCCTCTACTTCTCCTGCATATTTGTTAGTGAATAGTATATAGATCTTGAAAACTTCTGCGCAAATTATATTTTCATGGATGTGAAGGAAGGAAAAGGAAAGAAAGGAAATTTGATCATTCAGACATGGGAAAGATGCAAATCTCTTGGCCGTGGAAGCAAGAGGACGTTACGGCTAACACGAAAGAGCAAATCCTGGCCACGAATTGAGGCTTCTTTGGAAGATGATCGTAAGACTAAGAGAAATCGTCAAGTAGCTCCTGAAGGTTGCTTCTCCGTGTACGTTGGACCACAGAAACAAAGGTTCGTGATCAAAACAGAATATGCAAACCATCCACTTTTCAAGGTGCTGCTTGAAGAAGCCGAATCCGAGTACGGCTACAACCCAGAGGGTCCTCTGGCACTTCCATGCAACGTTGACATCTTCTGCAGAGTACTTGTGGCCATGGACGACGATGGCGATGAAACTTATCGAGGCTGTGGCTTTCCCAAGAACCGTGGATCATACCAACTTCTTAGCCCTCCTCGTCTGATTGCCATGAATAGGTTCTAAGTCATGATCCTGTTTCTAGTGTGCTGTGTTTTTCTCTTTACTACTTTCAGTTCTGGACCTTGTCGAGTGACACGAGTTCGCTGGGATCTAAGTTGTGTTATTCAACGATTCCATGTGCTGTAAGGAAATGAGTAAATATCCGGGCTTTTTTCTGTAAGATCACTTATGCTATATGAAGTCTTTCACTGTACATGTTGTTGGCCTGACATCATGCAGATTTTTCCCTATCATCTTTGAACATAGCTCTTGTCAGTTGCATAAGGACTTAGATGCTTCAACAAGAACATAATTAGCAGTTCCAGAAAATAAATTTCCAGGAATATTCTGATCGATTTCTGGATTGAGACCATTTACTAGTAGTACAGTTCGATGTCTTTGTCTAATCTAGTCCTTAACCAGGCAAGTTCAAGGTTCTTAATATGCCCTGCACTTGAACGACTACTGAAGTGCTAGAAGATTGGAAAATAGATGTTTCTACTTTCTCGTGATTGTAGCACATCCAAACGATATAAAGTAGCAGGGAAATGCGTCAGCTTTCTTTCCAGTAGCAGCCATCATTTACTTGCTCCATATATTTAAACCCCAAAACTAGTTGAAGAGGAGAAAGAAAAGTTCGCTTTGTTTTTGAAAAATCAAAAGAGGTTAATTATTTCACAAACGTGTCACAAATTTCTTTGTCGTTAATAAAATAAAAACAAGCTGAATCAAAATAAAAAAAGAAACACCAAAATTTGGTAACGCAATTCGGCACTCCTTGCCTACTGAACCCTCACCCAGCTTAATCACTTTCACGAAAGTACAATAGAATTACTTAAAGCTTTACTAAGCTGACACCACTCAACCCTTGACACTATTACTCAACCTCACTTCCCGTGAAAGAATTTCATACCCAATAGTACAACCGACTCGTACTAACCTCGTCAGAGGATTTATTTAACTAATTTCACTCAAAAACAATAATAAATAAAATAGCTCAAGTTTTTAATTAACTAAAAATTAAATAACAAAAATACTTGAGACAAAAAAGACTTCTCTCTGAATTTGTCTTCTCAAAATAACTCAGCAGAAATACTCCACCATAGCTTGCTCTTTATTCACAGAAAATAATTCACGGTGTTCCTTCAATTAATTGTCAATACCCACTTCACCAAAAAGATCTTCATTGTATCAACAAATGAAAACATATGCAACACTTTGCTCACAAAACAACTTCACCGTGGCTCTCTGACCCACTGCACCTATGCTCTTTTCACCGTAGCATAACATTCATTGCACCATTAACGCACACACCACAGCCACAATTTTTGCAACATAAGAGATTCACTTCAATTTTGTTGATTAGTAACGTGTACAATACCAACACCTCTCACTCGTTTTTCAGGATGAAGAAATCATTATCCTTTAAACAAAAACACAGAAGCAACACTTAGTGAAGCAAAGACGCAACATGCACGGAGAAGCAAAGAAGCAGTGCGCAGAGAAGCAACACCCACTGCACTGTAGGTTCTTGCTATTTTATTTTCACTTAACCAAAGTAATCTACGTCAATTTCCAGGGCACTCACGTAGCCCACTTAAAAGACAATCTTCACACCCACACATTTCACTTAATACGCACACCTCACACCTCCACCATAAGCTGTGGTTTTTATATCTGTTTTACCCAAGCTCTATCTTCGTATATAACATAAAGCCTTAATTAAAAACACGCCAACAAAAATCTGCATATTAACTTAATGCACCTAATCAAGACTTACACGATATTTTTCCTTGAAGAGCCCCACACATATATAGATATCAATTCACTTAATCCTAACCGCAAAAATCCAACAAGAAATCAAAACTTCTCAAGATACACATGATGTGTTACAACTCCTCTTAAGATAGGCTTCAATCCAAGATAGGATTCTTTCACAACTAAAAGATTATTCATATAATAATTCCAATTATTTTATATGTCCAATTTAGAATGCCAAAACCAAAACAAAGAATATATAAAATATATTCTAACAATCTACCCCTTTTTGGCATTTTTTTTGTCACTAATACGAAACTCCTCCTGAATAACATAATTGGACATATAAATCAAATGCACAATCTATATGGTAAATACTCCCCCTTAATCAAACATCAACATCACAATTATCTAATTATCCAAATTTCTCCCTCTTGGGACAAAAAGATGCTAAAAAATATGATAATTAGTCACGCATATACCTTTAAATCTCCCCCTGAATGGAACATTCACCATAAACAATCTGATGTCTTCCCCTTGGGAAAAAAAACATAATCATAATAATCACCAATAGATGCAGCGGAACAATCATAAGTACACCAAGAAGATAATTTACCACCATTTGAAACACATGCCAACATATCACTACTTACTTCAATTTCATCTTTATCAGACTGATCAAATTCATAAACCCAAGCAATGAACTATAAGTATTGTCAATATAGTGAGAGAGAGAGATACCCGAGAGAGAGACCCACATTGATGAGAAAGATGAGAAGTCTTCGGTGGAACCAAATGGAAATCACAATGTAAACTACTAAAAATATAGGACGACAATAGCAACATAAAACGAAAGAACAAAAACTCTTTTCTTTTATTTTTCGTTTTTTTGTTTTTTAGCAACACAAAAAAATACTTCAAAAATGTAAAGCCCATTGTCCCTGTGCCTTTCGAAGAATCTCAAACTTGGTGTTTTTCTTTGGCTCAACTGAAGATGTATAACACAAGTAGCCTGTAGGTTCTTCATAATCAACCTTTTTTCTTTCTCTTATTTTTCTTCTTTCGCTCACATATCCAATAACATTTTCTGCTGGATAATTTCTTCGGATTTGAGATGAAGAAAAATATAAAGCACACTGTCCCTGTGCCCCTCGAAGAATCTCAAACCTGGTATTTTTCTTTAGCTCGACTGAAGATGTATAACACAAGTAGCCTGTAGGTTCTTGATAATGAACCATTTTTCTTTATTTTGTTTTTCTTCTTTCGCTCACACATCTAATAAAATTTTCTGCTGGATGATTTCTTTGGATTTGAGATAAAGAACCTCGGTTCAATTCAGCTTCCATTATTTTGGTTAGTCCATCATCCGAAGTAACTGAAAGTTCTTCAGTTCGTGCAATTACTTCCTCAGCAGTAACTAACTGCAAATCTGGGCATTTTCTTGTTTTTTCTTCACAATGTCTTTGTGTTTGTAATTGACCCTTTCTAACCCAAGCTTCCTTCGATACTATGGGGCTAGAAATTTAATGAAGAGTATCTAGATTTTCAGTTTTGACCCCTTCGAAACATCATTTGTAGTAACTGATAACATCTTGGCCTTATATGCCAAACAACTCCACAAAAATGACATACGGGTATAAATCTTTGTCTCTTATTCGGTGCTTCTACCTCTTGGGCTGATCTAAACATACCAGAATTTTCTTCATTAACTTTAGAACACTCACTTTTATAACCTATACTTTCAAAATTCCCTTTAGCCTAACCGATTTCTATCAACTTATCCAGTTTTTCCGTGCCTCCATTCAACATTCTCAATCCCTTTTTAGTACTTATCAATTTCATTTTAGCTTCACCAATCTCATCCGACTTCAACATCAGCTTCTTTTCTAATTCTTGTATGGTGTTCTTCATGGAGAGATTTTCTTCTTCCAATCTTTGATTCTTTCTACATGTATTCACCTATTTTTCACACATAACTTTGTGAGCCTCGTAAATATTCTCTTTTCTATCATCTAGGCCACTTTCATTACTGTTATAATCTGATATTCGATCTTGAGCTGAATTGTTTTCGAAATTTTCTGATTTTCTCCCTTTTTCGACTTCAGTTACTTCCTTCTCAGTTACTGTGAAGCAAGTAACTGGACTTTTATTGTATAGGACAACTGACGCTAAGCCATTAGTGATTTCTTCTTCACTGCCATATTGTCTAAGGCTAGCTTTGTCCTTCTTCATTCTTTTCAGCAATTTACTAAAGTTTCGTGTCAGTAGTACCAAGTCTTCGTTTTCATCTGATTCATCTTCTGCATCATTCACACATTTTCCAGTTTCCACCTGTAGTGCTTATCCTTTGCTTCTTTCTTGCTTACCCCTTAAGAGATTCATTTCAAAATTTGTAAAGTTTACGAAACTTGGATCTACACCAACTTGCTAACAAGTTCTAAAACAGTAACCTATCTCTGATACCAATTGAAAAACTGAAGGGGGTTAATTATTTTGCAAACGTGCCAAAAACTTCTTTGCCGTTAAGAAAATAAAAACAAACTGAATCAAAATAAAAAAAGAAACACTAAAATTTGGTAACGAAGTTCGGCACTTCTTGCCTACGACTGCATGGCCCTCACCCAGCTTAATCACTTTTACAAAAGTACAATAGAATTACTCAAGGCTTTACTGAGTCGACACCACTCAATCTTTGACACTATCACTCAACCTCACTTCCCGTGAAAGAATTTCACACTCAATAGTATGACCGACTCGTACTAACCTCGTCAGAGGATTTATCTAACTACTTTCACTCAAAAACAATAATAAATAAAATAGCTCAAGTATTTAATCAACTGAAAATTAAATAACAAAAATACTTGAGACAAAGAAGACTTCCCTCTGAATTTGTCTTCTCAAAATAACTCAGCTGAAACTCTCCACCATAACTTGCTCTTTCTTCACAAAAAACAATTCACGGTGTTCCTTCAATTAACTGCCAATACCCACTTCACCAAAAAGATCTTCACTGTATCAATAAATCAAAACTTATGCAACGCTTTGCTCACAAAACAACTTCACCGTGGTTCTCTAACCCACTGCACTTATACTCTTTTCACCATAGCAAAACATTCACTGCACCATCAACACACATATCACAGCCACGATTTTTGCAACACAAGAGGTTCACTTCAATTTTGTTGATTAGTAACGTGTACAATACCAACACCTCTCACTCATTATTCAGCATGAAGAAATCATCATCCTTTAAACAAAAGCACAGAAGCAACACTTACTGAAACAAAGACGCAACATGCACAGAGAAGCAAAGAAGCAGTGCGCAGAGAAGCAATACCCACTGCACTGTAGGTTCTTGCTATTTTATTTTCACTTAACCAAAGTAATCTACGTCAATTTCCAGGGCACTCACGCAGTCCACTTAAAAGACAATCTTCACACCCACACATTGCACTTAATACGCACACCTCACACCTCTACCATAAGCTGTGGGTTTTTATATCTGTTTTACCCAAGCTCTATCTTCGTATATAACATAAACCCTTAATTAAAAACACGCCAACAAAACTCTGCATATTAACTTAATGCACCTAATCAAGACTTACACGATATTTTTCCTTGAAGAGCCCCACACGTATACAGATATCAATTCACTTAATCCTAACCCCAAAAATCCAGCAAGCAATCAAAACTTCTCAAGATACACATGATGTGTCACAATTCCTCTTAAGATAGGCTTCAATCTAAGATAAGATTCTTTCACAACTAAAAGATTATCCATATAATAATTCCAATTATCTTATATGTTCAATTTAAAATGCCAAAATCAAAACAAAGAATATATAAAATATATTCTAACAGTTTACATAATCTAATGTAACACACCAGTGCTGAAGAAACATTCAGCCACCATTGTCAGTTTCCTGGAAATGGATGAAGGTCCGCACACGTGCACACAGGAAGATTTGACAATGGCTCTAAGGTCAAGGTCACTTATGCGGAAAATTTAAGGGATGCATTCTTATCT
Source organism: Erythroxylum echinodendron (assembly GCA_027575705.1). Lineage (NCBI taxonomy): Eukaryota > Viridiplantae > Streptophyta > Magnoliopsida > Malpighiales > Erythroxylaceae > Erythroxylum > Erythroxylum echinodendron. The sequence continues at coordinate 6,965,630 of JANZXR010000003.1, forward strand.
ATAAACACACACCCACAAATAAACAACAACAATGCTCACTATGATGTATCAAAAAATCCCAAATACTAGTAATGTTAAATGTGCCTGTAATTATATCTTGTTATTAATGTCTAATATCCAGATAGTTATACTATCTTTCTTAGGTAGGTTTATTTCTTTAGTTATTTTGATATATGATGGTCGGATTAAAGCCTTGATTTCGTTGTAACATTGTTTTAGTTTCATCATAATTTAAATTCTTTTAAATTTTTCAAAAAAACAATACTCAGTATAAATCTCAATACGTGATCTATATATATATATATATATATGAAAAAGACTGATAGTTAATAGATGTACAAAAACTTATGATGAATATTTACAATAATATGGACTTTTCTTACATCACTAGCACGCGTGCCCATTCGTCAAAGTTAACCTTGTAATCCTCTTCTTTTTTATTTTTTATTTCACTTGCTTGTTGCAATCGAGTCTTTCAATTGATGATCAAATCCTGATTCTTCCAGGAGTTTGGATTCGTTGGACAACTACGATATCAAAAGTATAGTTCCGAATACATAATATATGTTTGCTATTCTTTGTCTTCTCTTGAATTGCTATTTTGTTTCCTCTTTGATTGAATCATTATCATGTATTGCCCTGCCTTCCAAGGTGTTCCATGTCCAACAATCAGTTCTCCAAGCATTTTTATGTTTTCAATTTTTTAATTTGATCATTTAAAGTAGTGAACATGCCATGTTCTCCTAAATACTTTTTTATTAATCCTGTTAAAAATTATTAGAAGTTAACTTCTTAGAAATTGTTTATTCAATACTAAACGTGTCATAATTTATTATCAATCGTTTAAATAGATTTTGCCATTTAATCTTAAATTGAGTGGTAAAATAATTTAATTGAAGCATACAATTGATTCGCTATTTTAACACTATTGAGTTGCTGTCAAGAAAAGGGAAAGAAAATACATGGAACCCATGTGGCTATCTTGGAGAAGTCTCTGTCTTCCAGATTTCCAACCCACTAATCCCATGATAATCAACGATGTGTATGAAGTCGTATCATGAATCATCAATGACAACTATTAGCGACCCCATTTGCAGCTATAGCTGCCGATAAAAGAAGCACTTACTTGTCAGTGCATTGAAACATAGTAAAAACTAGAACTGAAATCCCATTTCTTGATGATAGTAAAGTCAAGAACTTTTTTGTCCTACAGCGGAATAGACTCACTTTTTCAATTTCCCTTTCCTCAAGATTATTTGAAAGGATGATTTCCATGCCTATTCATCTTTGTTGTTACTTTGTGTTACATGTGGAGATGAATAAAAGGAGGAAGACGATGAATGGTGAAGAAAAGCAGTTGACAATCACCTGTGAGAAAGAAGTGTTATTTTATGCTCTCCGGTGAATCAATTAGGTATAATTTACGGAGAAAATAATTTAAAAATATGCTTTTAACTTTCATATGTTTAGATTGATATGATAAAGTTTGTAGGATAATTATATGTTGGAAATAGAATTATGATGAGATTATAGTAATAATATTTATATTTTATTTACGTATTATTCTTGAATTATTTTTAATCATTGTTTTATTAAGATCGGACATTAATAAAATATAAAAAGGTTAGCACATGTTATATTTTTTCTTATAAAGGAAATAATCGATCTCATAGACGTATAAGTGCTTGGTAGATAACAAGTTCATTGAACTGATTTCATATGAAAATTTTATTTGAAACATAACTTTTATGTCTATAGAAATTCAAATTGTAGTAATTATATAAGCGATTATTTGTCTTGAAATCTCTAAAGGTATCTCATATATGAATTTCTATGTTTTGATTTTACTTATAATCTATTCCAGTTAAGGATAGCTCAATCGGTAGTCATTGGATACAGTAAGAACTATAGTTGAGTGATCAATATATGATTTATCACTCTAAAGTAATTAGGATAATGTTCTATTATTTCGATTAGTATTGATTCAAAAAATCTTTAGCCAAGTGGAATGATACTTTGTAAAATAGTGCAACATCTCACTATCATAGAGTACATACCCAAACTTTCAGGAACATAATATATAATAATGGTATGTTAGAGCAAAACAATTCCAACTTGTACATGGCATCAACTAACATCATTTAAAAGTCAGCAAATTTTAAAAAACCATATGAATCCACAAAATTTACACTATTTCCTTTAGACAATTACTTACATAACCTCATACAGGTTTCAACAAAACAAAAAAAAACAAAACACAACACTTTTGGAGTCAACTGACAGACTTCTGAGCCATAACAAAATCCAAAAGGGTCCTTAGTCCTATCTAAAAACTAGGTCTCCTGTCTCGTACCTGAAAAAAACCACATTGTAATTTTTATGAGTTTTGTGAACTCAATGAGTGGACCATCATTGATAATTTCACCGGATCACATACACATAATACATATTTTACAGACACTAATTTAGATCATAAACCCGTTCCAGATGTTCACACAATATGGGATATCATAAGATCATATAATTCACATTACTAAATATAGTAAAACAAATCACATCAATTTATTACTCATTCAGCTTTGCAATCATTCAATAAATTTCCGTTATGCATGAGACTCAAATTCTTTCTTATTGTTGTGACTGAGTATCTATCACATACTTATACAAATATTGGCCCACAGGGCTCAGTCAGAATAGAATCACGGAGCATAGCTTTACGTGCAGAACATATATCACTGAGCAAAGCTCTACGTGGAAGCGCTTCAAACTGGCTACTCAAGTCACAACGCCTTTATCTGAGCATGCATTTTATGAAGTGCATCAAATACTGAATATGTCATATATCACAATCTTATATAAATGTTTAGACAAGATTTCACAGTCATCGGACCCAAGTCCGGCATTCAACTTTTGTTGAGAATCAAATGTCATTCAAAAATTCATATCAAATCATAAAACTTCCAATACATGCCCAACTATTAAACTCCTCGGAACTCAGGTCTAGAATCCAGAGACAACTCACAAACATTTCAATAATATTGGAAGTTTAGAAAATTAAATTAAATTCAAATCAAAACACTCCCAATACAGGCCCAACTATTAAACTCCTCGGACCTCAAGTCCGAAATCCAGAAACAACTCACAAATAGTTCAATGATATTAGAATTTTAACAAATCAAATTAAATTCAAATCAAATCAACCCTAGGAAATCATTTAGGTTGACTCACTGTACGCTCCAAGAAGCTATTGCCTGGATGGTCCAGCAACATCCGACTGGCATCCGATGTGCTTCTCTATAACATACACAACACATTCATAAATATCACATTGTTGCACAAATGTACAAGTGTTCTTTTATGCACATCAATGTATAGAATGTATGCATGCACGTTCAATGACAATTCCGGGGCATCATATTGATTCTAATCATTAAACCATTCAGATATCAAGCCTTCATTAATATCATTTTCATTTATAATTTGGACCATTATAAAACAATGTGAAATCAATATCATAACCTAATTGACCACTTCAGATTTTCTACCC
>JANZXR010000003.1:6969276-7019524 GCA_027575705.1 Erythroxylum echinodendron
ATAATTCACCAAAAATTTCAAAATATCCAAAATGTACAAAAATTGCCAAATCACATTTAATACACTCTAATTAAATCTATCATTTCCATGTATAAACCAATTTACCCAGAAATGCGAATGAATGCATGTACAATCATATGAATGTGTAAAATAAATGTGTATATCACAATTAACTTATGCATAAGGTATATTTTTTGAATTTCACAAAAAATTCTCATAATTATTTATTCTAGCCTTAACATGGATAACGGGATGTTACAAATAGTTTACAAGTGACATTCATTGAATCAATTACTAATGATGGTGAGCTAACATGATTAAACAAGAATAGAGTAGACATTAATTTTATGTTCTATGTATAATATTGTATTTTGAAAGGATTGAATTATATAAAAAATAATTCACTGAAAGATTATTCAAAACTACTTTAACATTCCTAAATATTTAGCTAGTCATAATACATTGCTAGACATTAATCTTAATTTGTAGATATAAATTGTAAAGAGTTTAGTTTATCTAATCCTAAATATGAATTAGGATTATAATTTATATCTATTATCAATATATTTAAGAACCTAATGAATTACCTACAAGGAAGGAGTTGAAGACTTTAATTATATAATTTGATTATATTGTTTTATTGTTATTGATCAAAATTTTGGAATTGAAATAAAAACCTTAATGTAAAATTGAATTAGATTTAATTTAATCACACAAACCAAACCAAAACATACACAAATTTCCGCCTCAGCAGGGTATGAGGAGGGTAAGATGTACGCAGTCATGCCCGCATCTCCGATTGAGATACAGAGACTGTTTCCTGAATTAGATTCAATTTAATCTAAAAAGTATTATAATTTTAACATAGGCAAAATGTAGAGTCTACTAATAAGAATTGAGATTGGGTCAACTATTGTCAAAATGACTAGAACTAGTCATTTGGATAGTTGACCCTTACCACTTATAAACTCTTTAACATTTTTATGTTTGGTCAATATGGGATACTCTAACACTCTCCCTCAAGTGCAATTGAAACTGGACATCCAGTTGTCACTTGAAATAAATGTAGTAATAATCGGATCAGGTTGTTGGGACTGGACGTCCAGACGGACATCTGGGAAACTAATAATCCGGATTAAACATGCTCTGATACTATATTAGAATTTTTAATATAGGCAGAGCGTAAAGTCCACTATCAAGAATTAGGTTTGGGTCAACTATTGTCAAAATGACTAAAACTAGTCATTTGAATAATTGACCCTTAGTACTTATAAACCTTTTAACATTTTCATATTTAGTTAATATGAGATACTCTAACAAAAAGGTCTTATATCAATACCTTACAAACCATACAAATCATATTTATAGTATTAATTTGAAGAGTTTAAATTATAAAAACATAAAATTAAGAATTCTGAAATTTTGATTTTAGAAATCCAAAACCACAAGCTATGAAACCTAAAAATCATAGTAAACCCATAATTATTTGGTATTATTGTAAGGAAAGCTTGGAAACTTACTCTAGCCCTGTCAGTCTTAGAAAACACCCAATTTTTTTTTATTAATGACAACTTGATGAACATATAGTTCTGTTATTTAAGTTTCTAAAAATCTGAAAAGTTTAGATTATTCATTTATTTGTCAATTTCCAAAAAACTTGAAATCCTAAATGGTTAAGCTATGGGGTTTATTTACAGTTACAAAGCCAGGAATTGTAAACAAAGAAATGGTGTAATTTGATTATGGTTTGATTGGAAATATCCACACGACAGTGGCCATAGCTAGTTGGCTTGGGTTTTGTGGTTAGAGTGTTGGAGCAATAAGGTGGCTGGTGGCGAGAGCTTAGAGACGTCGAATTGTAGGCCCGTCGATTGATGGTGGCATAAGGAAACTCCGAACAACAGGCACAATTGGACTTGTGGCTGGGAGTTTATAGTGATGCAATGGTTGTTCTTCGATGAGGCATGACAATTGGAACAGGGAGACAACATTGTGAGCAGCTACTGGAGGCGCTTTTGAAGCTCCTCGGGAGGGCTTACTTGTGGCTGAGTGAAGCAAGTGTTGTCGCACATGCGTGGAGGAGTTGCAGCTTCAAGGAGGCAACTACTGGCAGGCAGTGGCTGGGAGACACAACAACGGTGGCGGAAGGAGCAGGGCAACGGTAGGTATTCTTAACCTAGAACAACCATAACCTTATTTCTAAACACTAACTATTCTAACCCTAGAATAGTTTTATCTGTTTACAAATTACCCATCTTCATCCTTTAAGAAAACCCTAATGTCAACACACAAAAAAACCTATATAACTTAAAATAAGGTTTGTTTAGGTATAAGTATAAATATATTCTAGTATTAGAATAAGGCATGTTTGGTTAGGATTAAAGTAATCTAAACATGAACAAAGTTATCCTTGATTTGGAACAGAGCATTCTAAAACATATTTCCAAACAAAATTTAAAATTATTTTAAAATTCAATTTCAATTTCAAAATTAAAGTAATTGTTATCTTAATTTGATTAAGATTAATAATTATGTTGCTTACTAATTAAATTTTAGAAAAGGAGTTTCTACAATTATAATTAATTATTTTCAATTAGATTGAAATTAATTAATTAAATTCCTTAAAATTAAAAAAATTCTTAAGTAATTAAGAAAGGTGTTTCTTAATTAAATTTATTTATTTCAATTTGATTGATATAAATTAAATTAAATATTTTTATTTATAAAATTATTATTTTATTTATGTAGAAATTGTTTCTTTATTTATAAACAATAAGTTTTTTATTTATTAGAAAAGGTATTTTCTTGATTAAATTTTGAAAAGTTTTTTCATTTATTAATGAATAAAAATGAGATTTCTTAAATATTTTTAAAAATAGTTTTTTAATTTATTAAAGAAAGATTTTCTAATTAATTAAGAAATAATTATTTATTTCTCTGTATAAATAATGTAAAGGAGTTTCTTAATCAAAGTAAAAATGTTTCATTTAATTTTGGAAGTAGTTTTCTTTAATATTAAAAAAGTTTTCTAGTTAAGGAAAAGTTATTTCTAATGAGATTAGAAATAATTTTCTAATTGGATTATAATGTATTAATTACTTATAAAAATTTGAAAATTATAAAAGAAGCATAATTTATTGAAAATTATGTTCAACTAATTTTGTTAAAGAAGTCAAGACAGTTGGAAATAGTTTCCAATTAAATTTGAAATTTTTTTAATTAAAATTAAAATCTTATTTAGAATATGAATTTAATTTATTTAGAAATCAATTATTTTAATCTAATTTAATTTTTCTAAAGAGTTGTAAAAATTAATTTAGATTAAGAAGATTAATAATTAGAATTAAATAATGATTGATATTTTATACATATGATTTGATTATGAGTGCATAAGTTGCATATTTTATTTATACGTTTGATAAATTGCTTGTTATATGTGTGAGTGTGTGATATTATTAGATGTAATATTATCTTTGATGAGACAAATAAAATTAAATACCTTATTAAAATATTAAATACACGTTGAGAACAAGATTGTTACCTTCCATTATTTAAAAATAAAATAATAATTTTGTTTATTATAAGGCTTGTTGAGTGACTAAAGACTCGTTTAACTCAAATATGTTTTATCTCACATCAATAGGTTCTATTTAACTAAATTTGCATGATTTGAATGATGACTCATGATCATATGAATTTAGAGACAAGTTTATAAATAACATATAAGATATATTTTGGCAAAAGTTGTCACTTAACAGATCTAAGAGTCACATGAGATGTGATTAATAACATTGTTATTTACCTAATTTAAGTTTAGTTAGTTTATTGAGTGAATCAAAGTCAACTAAATTTGAATGAGATCTTAGCCAACTGGAAGGATTAAAGTAATCTTTTTGAATAATAATTATGACTATTATTTTGAATAAAATAGTGACAGTAACAAAAAACACAACTTGAATGTGCATTAAAGGCTTTTGCATGATCATGTACAATCATGCATCCACAATGCATGATTGTGCATAGACAATTTCTAGCTTGCAAAATTTTTGTACTTTTAACATTTCAAGGCTATTTTTGGAACCAAATCAAGTGGATAAACTCTAGAAAGAACCATAGAAGACTTAAGAAGTATTTAAGGCAAATGTATTACTAGTAGCTAATGATGAATAGAGATGTGGAGGAGTTTGTGTCAAGGTATTTGACCTATCAACAAGTCAAGGTAAAGCATCAAGGACTAGTAAGGAAACTAAGACCTTAGCCATTCTATCATGGAGGTAGGAGAAGATTACGATAGATTTTGTGGTAGCATTACCAATGACTAGATGTAGACATGATTCAGTTTGGGTGATTATGAATAGGTTAACTAAATTAGCTTATTTCTCACCTGTATCGCGGAAAGACTCCTTAGACAAGCTTCCTAAGTTTTATGTTAATGAGATTATGAGATTACATAAGGTTCTAGTATCCATTGTATCATATCAAGAACCATAATTTACTTCCTAGTTCTAGATAAGTTTACAAACAACTTTGGAGACTATGTTTAATTTGAGTAATGCATTTTATCCTTAGTCAGAAGGACAACTAGAGCGTATAATCTAGACATTAGAGGAGATGATGAGAGCATGTGTGTTGAATTTTGAGGGTGATTGAGATAGATATCTACCTTTAACGAAGTTTGCATTTAATAATAATTATCACTCTGGCATCTATATTGTAAGGCCAATATGCCCTAGTTGAAATGATACATATTCATGAAAGTGTATGTGAGATAGAAGTTCAAAATTGTGCTATGATTTGAATGTGAAAGGCATATGACTTAAATTATGGTTTAATAAAACATACTTAGAGAATTGGAATTTAATTGTCATTATTAGAGAATTAAGGTATTAATCTTGGGCCTGGGTCTTCGAATATATGTCATGGATGTTTTACATAAGGTTTGGGTGAAGATTTAGTAAAAAGAAGGCTTGAAAGTACTTAAAAACTCAAGGTTGAAGTAATTTTTGCAAGACTACTGTGTCACCCTCGTGCACAAGCAGGAGGGTGACATCCAATGTGACTTCTAATGTGACACTCAAATTTGTAAGTATCATATATTTTGATTCTGATGTTCAAAAATTACAAACTTTATACTGTTAGAAAGATAAGAGGATAAGCTACAACTTTTATGAAGAAAACTTTGTCAAATTGGGCCTAAATCAATACATTTTATGGTTTATACGTGGTTAATTGCTTGGTGACATCTAAGTGTGACAATTAAACTTGTAAGTGTCATATCTTTTGATTCCGATGTCCAAAAATTACAACCTTTATACCATTAGAAAGCTAAGAGAAAAAACCACAACTTTCATGAATACAACTTTGTCAAAATTTTCCTAAATCAATATAGTTTATTGATGGTTAATACAGGAACTAATTCTTGGTGACAAATGGAAGCTCGTAATTAGGACAAGTGTAGAACATGCAAGAAGACACATGTTGTTACCATTTAGTGACACCTAGCATTGGAGAGAAGACAAGTTTTCTGCTAGGGTGTTCTATTTTGCTGTGTTCTTCTTCAACTTATTCTCACACCATTGAAACTCCCTCTCTCACTCATACCTCTTGGATTTTCTACTTACATTTTTGAGTCATCTTCTACACTTGACGAAATTGCATGCTACTACATTAAGGAAGCTAGATTCTGCCATTGTTCTGTGTTGCTTTCCTCTTGGTCTTCTTAATATTGGAGTTGTAATTTCTGCTTGAAAGGCTAGATTGGCTTGCTCATTGAAGGAGAAAATTGTGATAAAGAAGGTATGTGAATACTAATCTTGATTGCATGTTATCCTATGAAGTATTTGATGCTTGATTTGATAGAATGTGTATTGATTTGTTAACGCATTAGTTTGGACAAGAAATAGATGTGTAATTGAGGCATGACTATGGTGGAATTGTTATAAAAAGGATAAATGTTGGATTAAGAGTGTTGATAGTGTAAGATGTGAATGAATTGTACTGGTTTCACTGGACGGATTTCACTGAACAGTCGTCGGTTTTTAAGCTATAGCTTGACCTGTAGATATCCAAATGTGGTAATTTTCATTGTGGATTAAACTACACTTATATTCTACAACTTTCATTAAGGAATGTAATTTTGGTTCTGTCCCGAGAGATGACAAAATTTGGTCTAAAGTTGAAATTAAGATTTTGTTATTAGTTGGGAGCATTATGCAGTATTTTATGGACAACTTTAGAATACTAACCCAAATTGAATGATTTTGGTATCAATAGAGACTTAAGACAGAGGAACAATTGTCTAGAAGAAAGTATTACAGAAATACATCATTTTCTTGATCTTATTGCTTATACAAAGTTGACCCGAATGGGATACTTTTCAGCAAAAGCTGGAATAGTGAATGAGTGTGAGAATAATGAATAAGTGCATGAATTTGGAACTTTTGAAGTACAATTGATGTTTACATCAGTTTAGTAAGGAAATATACCCGAGAATTTGTCATGAATATGCACCATACATATTTAGTATACATAAATGAATGCTTAATCATGCACAATAGTAATTTGTATATGTGTTAAATGTTATAGAAGAATGTATAGAGCGACCACTTCCAGCTATTGTCGAGACTTTAAGGCAACAAGCAATAAGGAAGCTTTTATGAGTAATCTTAGATGGTCACACCTTACTTTGTTTTGCTTGCTGAATTTGATTTATATTGATTGTGTTGGAATTCCGAACAATGATTGTTTGAGGCGTTTGATGCATGTTTATATCATTAGAAGTGCTACTTGCATGTGAATATGATTAACTACTTACTTTGCACATGAAATGTCTGAAATGACTTTGTTTTGTTTTAAAACTGCTGAGTCCTAGTTGTGAGTAAATAGTCATGCTTAGAAGGGTCTGCAGCTACTCCTGTGACACTTCGGTATCGAGACTTCGGTCTCTCCTATATAAGTCCCGTTACCCCCTTCTGTAAATGGCTTAGCAATTATTTGATTTTGTGTTATGATATATGTTTGATTCTAACATAAACAAAATTGTATTATGATTTTGAAGGGTTTATACCCTCTTTTGATATTCATCTCTGTTAACTATAAAATATGTTTTAAAATGCAATATGTTTGTTTTATTGTTAAACCAATCTGTTAATGCATGCTTATGCTATTACATGATTCAGTATAATGAGTTGTCACTTTATATATATATATTAGTTATTATTCACTAAGCTATATACTTAGCATGGTGGATTTATCCCGTGAAGGTTTAGATAGAAGAGTTTAAAGATTGGGACAAGGACAACCGCAGTGTCCAAAGTAGCTAGTGTTTTTATTTCTGGAAAAATGTATATTTGTGTTTGGTTTAAGTTGTATTACATTGTAAAGAGACTTTGTAATTTGTGTTTTGTTTACTGGTTTGTAATAACCTTAATATGGGTTGACTTCGGTATGTATGACATGTTTTGGGATTTTCCAATAATATGTTTGATATGTTTTGATTCTACAAAAGTTCTAAATAGAACATAATATGTGTTGCTTGAGTTTCAGAAATGCATGTAAGGGATTGTGTTTGACATGTGTAAGTTCTGTATGTATGTGGGTAGTATCCGCATATCCTATCCTTTTAGGAGGTAGGCGGGTTTTACATATATGACACCATTTGAGGCATTATATGGAAAGTGGTGTAGAGATTCGATATGTTGGGATGTCAAAGGGGCCAGATTGTTGGAAGAACCGAAGTTGGTTTAAGAGACGGTGAAAAAATATGGGTGGTAAGGTGATGCTTGAAGGCAACTCAGGATTAACAGAAGAATCATGCTAATCAACATTGTCAGGCGATGGAGTACGATGTTAAAGATATCTTATTTCTACGGACATCACTTTGGAGGGAGATTTTGAGGTTTATTAAGAGAGGAAAGTTGAGTATGAAATACATCGGGCATATTAGCTTACATATTAGCCTTATCTCCAGAGTTATCACATATTCATGATGTGTTCCACGTGTTGATATCAAGATAGTACTGATCGGATCCAATCCCTGTTATATTGAGGCTTAAGATCAAGGTTGTAAAGGATATTGACTAACAAAGAAGAGTCAGTGAAGATATTAGATAAACATATTAAGAAATTAAGGAGATAGGAGATTTTGAGCACGAGTTTTATGGAATTGTCATCATTCTTTAAGAGAGGCTACTTGGAAAGTAGAGAACGAAGTTCGATATCAGTATCTTTATTTTTTTGGATCCTCAAGTATGTAACTTAATTTCAAGGACAAAATTCTTTTAAGGGGAGGACAAAGTTTCATCCTTTTTATTAGTGATTTTTAATCATCCTAAACTAGTTTCTAGTTAAAATTATGTTATGATTATTTGTGATGATAAATTTGATGAAATTAGAAAAAGAAAAGGAGAAAAATAGTTGGAAAAATGAGAAAAGAAGGATGTTAGGAGAAGAGGAGAGGTTGATGTGGGGTAGAGAAGAAGAAGATAATTTTAGGAAATCTTAAGATTTATTAAGTGTCAAAATAGGAAATATGAATATTTAAGGGTAAAATTAAAATTTAATTCCTAAAAGGGTATTTTAGTAATAATAAAAGAATATGAGGGTAAAATAAAATTTGTAATAGTTAATAGTATTTTAGTAATTATAGTGGTAAGATAAAGTAATGATATCTTTAATAATTAAGAATAAAGTGATAAAGGGGTAATTTTGGATTTTTAAATGCAACTGAGTTTGAAATTTTTCTTAAATAAAGTATAATTGAATTTTGTAAATGTCATGTCCGAAGGGCATATTAGGGAGTAAATTGCATTAATCAAAATAGTTGAGTTTGAAAAACATGTAAGATAACTTTAAACTATACCGTTACAATAATATATAGTTCATAAAATTGTGAATTTTGTTAGTAATGAATTGTTTTATGGTGAATAATATTTTGAGTTAGTATTTATTTAAATTAATGATTAATAATTGAATGCGTGGATTTTTAAAATATATGAATTTTAAAGAATTTTATTTATTAAATAAATATTTGACAAAATACTTTATTTTATTACGTGTTATGATGTATATCACTTGATAATTCCGAAAAAAAAATGATAATTAAAAATTTCAAGTGTACAAGTGTATAGTTAAGAATATTAGGATAAAATAGATGACATTCATGAAATTAAATCGAGATTGGTTGATAATGGTTTAACAATAAATTGTGAAAATTGTGAATATGTGACTTGCTTAAAATAAACTATAGTTGATGGTCATAGATTAATGAATTGTGGGGATGTGACTTGTGAGCGAGTTATAAGTAGGTACTTGTCTTTGGAGTAAATACTGGGATATCGTGAATCTCAAAGATGCCCTACGCTGACGTTAGGTACCAAAGTAGTACCGAAGTAATCCTTTAACTCTTGATTAGCACCCAGGACCAGCTTCCCTTTTCATTGTAAAGAGTTACGCACTAGAGTAAAAGGAGTGTTTAGTCAATGGATAAAAAGGAATCTAACGGAGAAACGGGACTTATAACAAAATTAATGATTCTTTCTTGCTCTTAGTATCTCGTCGTCTTCTTTTTCTTACCAATTTTCCAACTCTTAAGTACAAAAATGATATGTACTATATCATTAGGGTATATCCCAACCAAAAGATTTAAATCAAAACATCAAAAGCATTCCAACCACAGCAATTACATCAAAAAGTGATCAAAGTTTGAGGATAAATTTTATCAAAATCTTATAAATCATAAACTTAATCTTAAATACTACATCAAAACACGTAAAAAAAGCATGTTCAAAATAAACAACATTCCTTATCTTCCATAAAGTATAGATGGTGCAACAAACCGTCAGTCTTACGGCTTTGCTTCTCAAGCGTACTCCAGTATATTTTTTATAAATCTACTTAATAGTACTAGACAATGTAGACATTTATCGTGATAATTCAAGCCATCCTTGAACTATATCTCAGACTGTACTTGAAAACAAGCATTTAAAGAATAAAGGGTCCATTGTTTTCTGCTCAACTTCACATAAACTACATGTCTTGTCAATGACTAGAGACATTAAATTATCTTTGGTTAGTAATCTATCGCGAAAACCAATCTAAATAATAAAGGAGAATTTAGGAAGAATGTACTTCTTCATGTAATAGTTCATACACTTTCCTTAAAGAAAGTCTTTCCCGAATGCACATTTTTTTGAATCCCTGCACTATATTTTTTTGTCCTATTCTTATTATATTTTATTAAATCTTATCTACAGATTTAAGTAGACTGTACATAAATATATAAATAAGATTTAATAGAACATAAATAGAATAGAGTGAGTAAAACAGAAGATTTTATAAAATTTTGCCACCAAAAGATTTCTAAGAAAGGCAAACTTCTTTATGAACGGTGAATCTCTATTTAGAGGTTTCTAATCTCAAACATATTTACTCTGTAAATAGACATTATTCATCCAGTGAACCAAAAGAATGTCAGCTTTAGAGTGAACGTTACAAAAAAAAATGATAATAATGCAGCAGTCTGTACTTTACAATTCTTCAAGCCCAACATTCATTTCCTTACACACTGTTTGTAGCACAGCGAATTGAATACATGAACGAATTGAATTCAATTACGTTAATAAAATTGAATTCAATTCAATTTATACTGTTTGGAACAAATCTAGTAATATTAAAATTGAATGTAATTATATTATTTGGAGCAAATATAATAATATTATAATTGAATTCAATTATTTCATATAATATATTTACCCCTAAGTAAAAAATAATGTTATTAACTAATAAACATTTCTTGATTGACATCAATATCATACTGTCTTATAACACTCCCCCGGGTTGAATTTTACCAGAAAATAATTTACACGAAGCTTTGCAGTACGGACAGTAACTATGCCGCCTTTATCTGGCCTTTTAACGAGAACCAAATCATTTGAAAGTGAACTCCTTAATATTTGCAGTGACTGCAGGTTCTACCAAACATAAAACAGAGAAGGCAAAACCACGTCAAACGCACACTCAGAAACAGTAACACATCAATGTCAGTAACACACAACACATAAACAGTAACCCAATCAGAAACCACCGTAATTGCCCCTTCCTCTCTGGCCTTTTCCTCTCTCCATCGGAACCAAACAAACACCGTAACTGCCGCTTCCTCTCCGGCCTCTTCCTCTCCGGCTGCGTGGGAGAAGAGTGGTCGGCTGCTGTGAGGGTTACTGCCTTGAAAAGTTGTGGGTATTATTGGGTTTCACTGTGAGAGAAGAGTGTCGGCTGCTTTGGAGTTCAATTCACGTGATTTGTAGCGTGAATTGAATTTACAAAAGAAGAGGGGTTTAAACCCATTGAATTCGTGCCATTCTTTTTGTTCCAATTAAGCGAATTGAATTCAATTACAAGATTGAATTCAATTCGTTGTGTTCCAAACAGCCTGTTAGTCTTTCGGTTGAACGGAGTTTTGGCATTGCTTGAATTGATAAACAGCGAAAAGTGAAGCCTTTTGCTTCTCAGACAGGAGTATCTTCTGAGGTAAAGCTTTGAGCCTGGGGGTTGGCGGTGGAGACAACGATGAGCAGTTCAATGGCTTTGATGATACTTCACAACGCCATGATAGTGACTATGGACTCAAACAGTAGAGTCTTTAAAAGTGGTGGAATCGTTGTCACTGGAGATGAAATCACAGCCGTCGGTCAATCTCTTGATATCCTCTCGGAGTTCTCGGCGCTTGCTGATCAAATCATCGATCTTCACGGCCAAATCTTACTGCCAGGTGCTTTTCCTCATTTCTTTGTCTGTTCATTTTGATTGATTTTGACTACAATAACGGGTTGTATTGAGTTTGCATCTTTTAGAACTGCTTCATTGTTGAGTTTGTTTTGGCGAATAGGATTCATCAACACTCATGTTCACTCCTCTCAACAGCTAGCTAGAGGGATAGCAGATGATGTTGACCTCATGACTTGGTTGCACCATCGAATTTGGCCTTATGAATCAAACATGAGCGAAGAGGACTCTTATGTATCCACTTTGCTTTGCGGGATGGAGCTGATTCACTCGGGTGTAAGCCGTAATATATTTTCTTTTCCAGTATTTTGTGTGTGTCTTAGTGAAAAGAGTCGTCTTAAGATTGATGGAGTTTTTCCCAATGTTATAGGTAACTTGCTTCGCTGAAGCAGGTGGGCAGCATGTGTCTGGAATGGCTCGAGCAGTTGAGAGGCTTGGTTTAAGAGCTTGCTTAACTCAATCGATCATGGACTGTGGCGTGGGTTTACCACCAACTTGGGCTCAGCGGTCTACGGATGATTGTATAAAGGTTGTACACAAGCCCTGAAGTGTTAAGAATTTCTTTGCCCTTTTTATATTGAACTCTCTAATGCCGTAGGGTGCTTTCTTTACGCAAGTTAACCCATTCCATTCCGTGGCTGTTTGTTTTATATTCTGTAATGTGAGTTATATGAATTTATTTTTCATGTCGACATTTCTATTGCAATCATACTGTTGTACAAAGCTAATTCGCTCAACTAAAAATTGCAGTCTCAAAGGGAGCTTTATGAAAAGTACCATAATACCGCAGATGGACGCATTAGAGTTTGGTTTGGAATTAGGCAAATCATGAATTCAACCGATCGCCTACTACTAGAAACAAGAGATGCAGCCAGAGAACTGAAAACTGGAATCCACATGGTAATTTGTTCACTTTTATTAGCTGCACTAGAGTGTATTCCCATTAATTGTTATTCTATTGAACACTGTTTCTGGTTAGGGAAGGAAAATAGAAGATAGGAGAGAAGGTTGCAAGAATCCTTTCCTTGTATTTCGTCCCCATTATGTGCCTCTTTGCTTTCTTCAACCATGTGTTGCAAACAATAGTCCTGAGAGTATTTTATCACAGAAAACTGTTAAACCGAAAATGAGGCTTTACACGGCTGAATCATTTATGCAGTGTCTGAGCAGTTTTTGCTCTACCATGTTGTTCCCATCATCAAGTGAATAAGTGTATGCAATAACCTAAATATTGGTAGCATATACATCCCTTCAAACAATTGGAAGAATGTTGTCATATGGAATTCCTTGTGAAAAATGGGCTTAAAAGAACCTTATGGTGCTATTACAAAAGAGATTTTTGTTACTTTAAAGCTTCATGGTTTTGAGAAACTCTGGTCAGTTGACGATAAAAATAGTTAAATAGTTGGGGCAAGTTTTGATGCCTATAAAAGGATGTTGAACTTGAGAAAGATTAAGCTAATTGTTCCAAAATTTAGCATGTTGCAGAGATACAGTACGAGAATCAACTAATTATGGACACGAGAAAGGTTGAACATGGGACTGTTACCCATTTGGAAAAGATAGAGTTTCTGCAAAGGAACTTGTTGGCAGCTCATACAGTTTGGGTGAACAATGATGAGGTTGATTTTTGTTAGTGACCTTTCATCTTCATAGGAAAACAGAACGGATGTAACTGATTATGTGAAATATGCTATACCTTGGCTGGATTTGTGGCTGCTTCATTATCAGTAATTTGAGCTGCCCACCTTTTGATATATGGCTAATTCTTCATATTATATGAAATTTATTCCCTTCCGCAGATTGGTTTTCTCTCAAGAGCTGAGGTTAAAGTTTCTCATTGCCCTGCTGCTGCAATGCGAATGCTTGGGTTTGCACCTGTGAAGCAGATGCTTGATTCTGGAATTTGTGTATCCTTGGGAACAGATGGGGCACCATCCAATAACAGAATGAGCATGGGTCTGTTCAAACATTTGACATTCTGGTCTCTACTGTTACAATGCAGCATCTTTATGTAGTTCCTTCCCTTTGGGCGCCTTGTATGCATGTTACTCCGCAAGCCGTTTCTGGTTTCCCTTTCAAAGATGATGTGGCTTTTGAAGTCACTTATAAGTATAAATGTTGTAACAGTTATTCACCTACAAAGCTGTGGGTTATCTGGTTCTGTACTAAGCAGAGTTACCTGATTGCAGTTGATGAGATGTATCTAGCTTCTTTGATCAACAAAGGACGGGAAGTTTACTCAAATGGAGCAACTGATCCTACAGCCCTTCCAGCTGAAATGGTCCTTAAAATGGCAACCATCAATGGCGCAAAAACAGTACTCTGGGATGAAGAAATAGGATCTCTTGAGATTGGAAAAAAGGTTTGATTATCATGTCTGATTGGTCTCTCAATCCTCCCCTCCATATAATTATGCCTCTTGTGCTTAGAAACCGCAGACAAGCGAAGTTCCGCTGATTTTTCGTTTAGTTTCAACTAATTTATTCTTCCTTTGATGGTAGGCGGACATGATTGTAATAAATCCCAATTTGTGGCCTATGATTCCTCTTCATGAGTGGTATGAAACTAGCCTCTAAATAGTATCTGTCATTTGTATCTTGTTAACTAAACCGTGATATTGCCTACAGAGGAAGATTTTAGATTTTTTCATGGCAACCAGAAACTTAGCGAATTTCTGTCAGATGCAGTCTATTAATAATTTGTGTAATTAGTTTGAAATTTTAGGTTGTTAATGATTGCGTTTTGCCATGCTATGGCGCAGCATCTCGAGCCTGGTTTATTCAATGAGAACTGAGAACATAGCTTCTGTTATGTGCAACGGCAAGTGGATCATGAAGGAAAAGAAAATCCTGAACGTGGATGAGGTACACATACTAATTCCTTTTCATCAAAATTTATGCTTCTGAGAGGTTCATAATTGGAGGGAAGTCTTTTATTTATCAGCCGAATCCAATGGACGTAACCTTGTTTAAAATTGATAGATAAAGACAAAATTTGGCAGGCTGAGGTTATTGCACATGCAAATGAAGCATCAAGCAAGCTTTTGAAGAGGGCAGGTATCAGCATAACAAGCAGGTTGAATGTCATCTGATGCATAAATGTTTGTCAAGTGTAAGAAAATAATATATATTTATTACATTTGCTTGGGATTGTCCGACTAAATGCTGCATTTACACTGGCCCAATTCATAAAAATTCCAGACCACTTGATCTGGCCCCAATCGATGGTCGGCATGGGTGGTAGTATTATTCTATAATTATTGGGCCGTTGATGCCCATTTGTCCAAGACAAAAGAAGAAGGTGTGATCTCATTATCATACCAGCATCTGGAACTATTAATATTAGCCATGTAAATTGTTTTCTCCTCCCTGCTGCATCAAAAGCTAGATCACAAGCTTCTGATGATTAGAGAGTTAAATCTGAATACAGAATGTGCCTGGATTTGACTTAATTATAATTATTTAGTCGTTGATAATAATTAAAACTAATAATACAAATGGTAAAGGAGAGAGATCTGATTGTGTACACATTTCTCCTACTCTGATTTTCTTCTTTTCTTAGTACTAAATAAGCTTTTTCGTTTAAAAAATTAAAACCGGGTGTTTTGAATCGGAATATAAATTCAAGTAAAATAATCTATAGAGTTTAAATTTGTCATCTATAATATTTTATTTAGTCAGCCGTTACAATAACTTGTAGATTCCACAATTTGAGTGACGTATCAATTTTGCAAGAAACAAGAGAACAGTGTAGTTATAGAAGAAGTCAAAAAGCACTTAAACTATATTAGAATCAATATTTCTTTTCTTGTGGCCACCTAAAATCAAATTTCAAGTAATAAATCGAATCGTAATTTTTAAAGAAAGAAATGCTAAACTTATCCAACTCTTTTAAACTAGGAAAATATCAAATAAAATAAATAAATAAAATCAATCAAGTTTGAGATTCACTTGATCAGTTGAGTTGATTTCGCCTGTTCTAAGCACCACCCAAACCCTCCTCCTCCTCCTCCTCCTCTTGTTTGTCCTGAGCGCACGTTTCTTCTCTCTCTCTCTTTCTCTCCCTCCCCTTGCCTAAAGAAAACCCTAATCCCCTCCTCTCTCTAGCTTCTAAAAAAATCTTAATCGATTGGGTTGTCGATTTCTTGTAATTAACTTCAAGAATCCTCAAACTGTTCGATCTTCACGCACTTGCGAGTCTCATCCTCCTTTTCTTTTCGATCTTCTAACTTCTTCTATGGCCGACGCCAAGCTCGATCTGCCGGACGATCTCATCCTCTCCTCTAAAAGTACTGCTCTCTCTCTTACTTCTACTTATGTTTTGGATTTATTGATCTGACCACTCATTCTTCTTGTTGTTGTTTGTTCAGTTTTTAGGTGTATGCTTATAGTTCGGATCGATGTCCTTTTCAATTCGGTTTTATTACTGGATTCGCTTAAGTAAATGCTTTTGTGGTGATTGATTTTATGATCTATTTCTTGTCCAGCGACCGCAATTACCTTTTAGTAAATATAAGCTGATATTATTAGTCGTTTTGTTCTTCAAATTTCAGTTATGTATTTATTTTTTTGTTGCTTAACTTTTTAAAACTTCTATTGCAAATGTCTTTAACTTGGTTGGAATTATCTAAAGCCTTGAAAGGAATGAATAGGATTCATAGGAAAGTGGTAGGTTGTGAATGTAATACACATTAAAGGAAAGAAGAACTCTGTCTTTTGTTTTCGGGTTTGCTCAAGAAGATTGATATGGAAGTCATCTTGGTTGATTTCTTTGTATTAGCCTGTTTTTGCTGATGGAGCTATAAATGCTTTTGTAATGTAATTAACCTCATTTTTTACTTGCATTTCTTTGTTCGTTAGCTTAATGATGAAACTTACTGATTTGCTGTGTTGTGCTTGTGTGGAAGTCAGTCATTGTATATTATCCCTTTTCGTTTCTTTTTTCCTAATTGAAATCCAAATCATAATGGAGTTGCTTCTGTAAATTGTTTCTATTGTTTTACCAGTAGAAGCTTCAGGAGGAAATGAAATGGATAAGGTCCCTCTGGGGTTCAGTGATGACTCGAAAGGTAGCACTATTTCCTTTATTTTTTTGGCAAGTCTGTTGGATGGCGAGTACTGTCCTTTTTGCTTCTTTTTTCTAATGTCCAGCACAAGAATGACACTGTTGAATTGCCCAATTATGGCAGATCAACTGGCGAATGAAAACAGTATACCTTTGTCTCCTCAATGGCTGTACTCAAAACCAAGTGAGACAAAGCTGGTAAATTCTAGCTACACACAGGAATGCTGTGGTTTTGTTTCTCCCCAGCCTTTCTGATGACAAACTGAATGTATTACTGAATTCTTAGCAAGAAACCAATGAATCTCGTAGTATTTCTGCTTGCAACAGAAATTTTATTTCTATGTAGTAAGGTTGCCCATTTGAGGATTGACTTGTTATTTGAGCTTCTGACAAGTTAAGGTTTACATTCTTTGATTTGTTTATATTCTTTCCGACATTCAAAAATCAACTTCTCATTTTCTATACTTTTAGTGGGATGTGATTAGATTACAAATTGGTGTTCAATGTTGGGGGAATTATACAAGTCAAATTGTTTTAAATAAAAACTTTACAAAGTGGATGATAAGGAATTATACACTCTATATAGTATGCAACCTTCTCTTATGATTAATGCATTACTCATTCAAGCGGAACTTAATGATGAAGACGCAACTGCTAATCCATTGTCAACTCAATAAAATTCTGTAACTAACATTGAAATGATCTTTAAAGAATTCAAAGTTTGTTCACCTCAGTAAGCACTGAGAACTCTAGCACTTTGTGTTTCTAGCTTTATTGAATATATGACCCCTTTATTAGTCCAAATCCTTGCAAATGCCTTGAGAATTTGAATTTATCTTATCCATTGTAATCATTACTATCTCTCCATAATGACAGGACATGCGCGGCCCAAACTCTGTGACTCTTGGAAATTCTGTTGATCCTAGCCAGAAGGATGGTTGGCGTTTGGATGGATCTGAGGATAAGAAGGATTGGCGAAGGCCTGCTCCTGAGAGTGAAGGCAGCCACCGCTGGCGTGAAGAGGAAAGGGAAACTAGCCTGCTTGGTGCTAGAAGAGATCGCAGGAAAACAGACCGTCGTACAGAGAATGTTGCTATCAGGGAGACAATTGATAATAAAGTTTTACCTTCCTCTGATCGCTGGCACGATGGTAGTAATAGGAACTCTGGGCATGAAGCACGCCGTGATAGCAAATGGTCTTCTAGGTGGGGTCCAGAAGATAAAGAGAAGGAATCACGGATTGAGAAGAGGGCAGATGTAGAAAAAGAAAAGGATGATACTCAAAATGAGAATCTACCTTCTATAGGTAGCAACCGTCCTACTTCTGAGCGGGATTCAGATTCACGTGACAAATGGAGGCCACGTCATAGGATGGAGAATCATTCTTCTGGTTCTAGTTCTTACCGTGCTGCTCCTGGATTTGGTCTAGACAGAGGACGAACAGAAGGCTCAAATTTGGGGTTTACTGTTGGACGAGGGAGGTTAAATGCGATTGGTAGAGGCATTGTTGGTGCTTCTTACGTGTGCAAAAACGGAAATGCTGTTGGGAAACCAAGCCTCTCAATTGACTCTTACTGCTACCCAAGGGGTAAGCTCCTTGACATCTATCGCTCCCAGAAGCTTGATCCGTCTTATGTTATGATGCCTGAGGAGATGGATGAAACTCCGCCAATTACACAAGTCAGCTTTAGAGAACCATTGGCTTTTGTTGCCCCTGACAATGAAGAAGAGGTAACAAATTGTGCTCCCATGACTACCTGCTTCTTCATATTATCCTTTTTTTATTTGTCTTATTTCTGTTTCTCTTATTTCACTTGTGATGCCAATAACAGGCCATTCTTGCCGACATATGGAAGGGAAAAATCACAAGTAGTGGGGTTGTTTACAATGCATTCAGAAAAGGAAGGTCAACAGAAAACATTTCAGGTATTTTGGCCAAGATTTTGACATTAGTGCATGTTCCATATTTAGCTGTTTCTCATAATGTTTCTATGTCTAGGTGTTGGAGAATCTGAGTCTACTGAGGGAAAACAGGGTATAGTTGAAGGGACTGATGCCTTTCAAGAGCCTGCAAATGAGGAAGTGTCTCAAATTGATGGAATTTGTTCCTCAAAGGATCATGGTTCAAATGCTGATGTCTTGAACGGTGAGCAATATGGTGCTTTTGCGTGAAAATTCTGATATTGTTTACAAATGAACTAAACACTAGATGGATTTTTTGTCAATGCAGAAAAAGAAGGTGAAAACAAAGAGGAAGGCAAAATTATAGATAGATCCAATGAAGAAGTTGTACGAACTGATGGTGTGTACTGTGCCAAAGAGGATGGTACTCCTCGTGTTGATGATGGCAAAACTTGGCAATTGCTGGAGCCTGCTTTTCGTGAATGTGCTGAACATGACCCCTCTGTGGATGTCAGATCTAAGCTCCCTGATGATTCGAGCACGTTATTTGGTTTAGCCTCTTCAGAGCAAACTGAGGTCGACACTCACTCTCACTTGCTGATGGACAAGGAATCAAAAGATTTAGAAAGGGTTGCTGCACTTGAGGATTTGTATTTCTTTTACGTTGATCCTAATGGGAACACTCAGGGACCATTTCTTGGAGCTGACATTGTCTTGTGGTTTGAAGAAGGTTACTTTGGGACAGAGTTGCCAGTACGCCTAGCAGACGCACCTGAGGGAACACCTTTCCGTAGTTTGGGTGATGTAATGCCACAGTTGAAATTACGAGGAGAAACTTTCAGCAATGAGCTGGAAAAATCTGTTCCTTCAGTGGAGAGGACTGAGTCCAGCCTACCTATTCCAGATAATACTCATTCATCTGCATCAAATGGCTTGTCCCAGTCGTTGTCAGATCTCAACAGCTTTGTATCTCAGCAGCATGCCTTCTCAAGAACATCTGAGCCTGAAGTTCCATTGCAACTGCCCCTATCTGATGGTCAAAGCTTCCATGTCTTTGCTGCTCAAGATGAAGGTATTTCTGGTTTCTTTAATGCATTGTGATTTGTGAACTTTATAGTGCTGAAATGCATTTGTCCTAACATCAAGCCTCTGCTTCCTGATTGTTCTTGCAGAAATTGTCTTCCCAGGTAGACCTAGTAGTGCTGGTTATTTAAATCCAAGATCATCTGGGAACATTAATGATCTCCTATCAAGTACTACCACTCAACCTCCTGTTCCAACTGAATTGATAGAACCAGCTCTGCCATATCAGAAGGATAATAAGTTGCATCCCTTTGGCTTGTTCTGGTCAGAGCTTGAAGCCTCTCATACTAGATCTAGTGAGACATTGGATGTTCCTGTTAATGTGGAAGACTCTGCCTCCTATGATGTTGTAAATGATACAGGTTCTGCTGCAGACAGATGGGCTGATATTTTCAGACCAGATGCACTTTCTGTACCCAATTCAATTCCAGATGCCATTGCTGCACATCATTTGCCACATAACGAGCAAGAGTCGAATCATTTTGTTCTAGCAGAGCAGCTCATATCCCGACAATATCAGCAGCAGCAACAGCTTCATCAACGAAATATTTTGTCATCTCACTCACATGTGCCAAGTCAAAGTCTAATTCACCATCAACAGCCTGCCAAACATACTGTTGAGGATTTGGAACATCTTCTGGCACTAAGGCTACAACAGCAACACTCTCATGTGCCAAGTCAAAATCTGATTCACCATCAACAGCCTGCCAACCATACTGTTGAGGATCTGGAACATCTTCTGGCACTAAGGCTACAACAGCAGCACTCACATGTGCCAAGTCAAAATCTAATTCACCAGCAACAGCCTGCCAACCATACTGTTGAGGATCTGGAACATCTTCTGTCACTAAGGCTACAACAGCAGCGGCAGATTCAGGTCCAACAACGGCATCATCATCAGCAGCAGCAGCAGCAACACTTTCATCAACAGCAAAAGCTTTTACAGGAGCGACAACAGTTGCAGGCAAGACAGGTGCTTCTCGAACAGTTGAAGAATCATATTCCTGAACCTGGGCTTCCGCACTCACGGGTTGATCCTATTAGAGCAAACAATGCTCTTGATCAGGTTTTATTAGAGCAGCAACTTTTGCAGGAGGTGCAACAGCGCTCCCATAATCCTTTCAGGCATTTTGTTCCACAGGTAGAGCAGCTTGCTCAATCAAAACTAGGTCCGGTGGCACAGCAAGAACAGCAAAGAGATTTATTTGAGCTATTACCTCGTGGACAGCATGGGCAAGTGCAATCTTTAGAGCATAAGATTCTCCTAGAGCAGCTGCAGGCAAGACAGTTGTCAATGACATTGAGGCAGCGAAGAAATTTGGAAGAGGAAAGACGAATTGATCCTGTATGGCCTGTTAATGAAACTGGTCAGTTCCTGGGGAATCTTGCGAGTAACCATAGAGCTCAGTCTTCAGGTATTAAGCCATTGGATTTTTATCAACGACAGCAGATGTCGCCACATGAGAGCCAGTTGGCTCAACTAGAGCGGAATCTTTCATTTCAAGATAGGCTTCAACAAGGGCTTTATGAGCCTGGCTCGGTACCTTTTGAACGATCTCTGTCCTTGCCTGCTGGTGCATCAGGTATGAACATGGATGTAGTAAATGCTATGGTTCGCTCTCGTGGTTTGGAGATGCAAGATCTGAATACACGTATGCAATCTGCTGGTCAAGGTGGCACATTTTCTTCTGGCGTACCATCTCACAGTCTTCATCATCCTTTGGTTCCAAATCAATTCCAAGCTTCACAGTTGGATGCTGTTGAGGGGCGCTGGTCCGAAAACAGTGGGCAGCTAACAAATGACTGGATGGAATCCCAAGTTCAGCAATTGCACATTAATGCTGAGCGGCAAAGGAGGGAATCAGAAGTTAAACTAGCTGCTGAAGATTCAAGTTCATGGATGTCAGATGGATCAAATGATGACAAGTCGAGGCGATTACTAATGGAATTACTCAATCAAAGATCAGGCCATCAAATGGCTGATTCACTGCCTGTCAATGGAGGAGCACCTTTTGAGAGAAGGGTGGCATCTGGTCTTTATTCTGGATCAGGTTCTTTAGACCACACCTTTGGTGTTTTTCCAGGACAAGAAACTCTAAACAACTCCTCTTCTGGAGGTTCTTATGGTTCGAATGTTTCTGAACCAGCAGATCTGCATACTGCTAATGAGCAGGCAAGTTTTGTAGGGAGCAACGAGAATTCAGCATTTAGATCTGATTCCAGAGTGACAACTGAAGGGCATTCTTTTGTGTCTGGAGTTGGCGGGACTGCTCAGTCTGTTTTAACAGATTGTAGTATTACTGATAAGCCTTTAACCAATAAAGATTACTTAGAGGTGGAAGAGAGGAGACATGGATCCAAAAATATGGGTGTGACAAAGAGCTCAGCTTCTGATATTCATGATAGAATAGCTGAGAAAGTAAGGTTAGCTTATACGGACCGTGGGGAGGATGTTAATGCAATTAGCCGGCAGTGTTCTTTTGATAGTGCTGGTATGTTTATCTTTATTTTTTCTGTGCGCAATTTATTTATTTTGTAAGTTCAATGTTCTAAATATTCTGTCAGGGGGTAATGCAGGGTTTTATGATGACAAGGTTGCACCACAAAATTCTTTGGCTGTAGATATTACCATAAACCGGTAAGTTTTTCATTAAGCATGGAGTTGTCTGTGATTATAATGATAATCTGTGACTTCCAGTTGTGCTATAATTAGGGGGTTGTTAACAAGTTTGTGATTATTCTTAAAGACGCATTTGACTGGTGTGCATCTTTGCTTCTTGGGCAGAATATATTGATGTTAAATGTGTACTTGCTGTAAAATTTTTAACTAATATATCAAAGTATTCTGCATGGACATTCGCTGCTGTACTTTCTTGTAAAGTCTTCCATGTCGTTAATTTGTCCTATATGTTTCATGAGAAGATGTGTTATTTCTTCAAGCTTCTCTATATTGTGAAAGATAGTATGGTTACCTTACTGGCCTTTCTTGAAGTTTGAAACTGATTTTTCATGTCATTATGGATTTTATATCTTTCTTTACTTATACAACAGGGTGCCTGTGCCATCAAAAGTCCAAGAGAGTATTTTACTGAGGCGTCAACCTGTATCTCATGCCCTATCATCCCAGGAAGGGTTAGCTGAGCTAGTCTCTGATACAGCAGCAAGGGGGAAATGTTCTTTGAACAGTGATGAAGGTAATCTTTAGTTGTACTCCCTTTTGTACTGATCTTGTGGCCCATGACATATGTGGTTTCAGCAGTTGGCATGGCTATATTAGAGATGCTGATTGCTTAGAGAGTGTGTCTTGGATTATATGGGTGTGTCCATGATACCATTTAGAAAAAGTAACAATATGCATCTGTAAAATGTTCAGGTGGAAACCCGGCAAACCAAACCAATGACAGCAAAAGAGACTTGGGTTTCCGACATACTCCATCTTGTAGTGACGCTGATGTATCGGAGCCCTCATTCATTGACATGCTGAAAAGTAATAACCGGAAGACTACATCATCCGAGGTCCATTCGGGGGGAATTTCAGAGTCATCAGAGGGCGGACAAGGCGCAAAAAGTGGTAAAAAGAGAGGGAAGAAAGGGAGGCAAATTAATCCTGCACTGCTTGGTTTTAAGGTCACTAGCAATCGCATCATGATGGGTGAAATTCAACGAGTCGATGATTAGGCAGCATAGTTTTGTATTTCTTTCTGTATATCGCCATTTCTTAGAAGATGTATAGGTTTAAAAATTGTACAACGCAATCTGCAGGGCATGATCTTTTTTGTTTCCCCTCTCTCATTTCCCTTTTGCCCTCTCTTACTTGGGTTATTTGTGTTGCCTTGTTGGAGAATGGTGATGTTGGGGCGAAATTTTAGTTTTTGGCAACAAGTGTAAACTTCTGTATACACCAAGTCTTTTACATGGAAAATTAACTAAATCATACGTGTATTAAGTTCGAGGCAGCATTCTACGCCAACGCTTTTTTATTTTTGTCTTGCACTAGGACTACCAACTTAAAGCCATATTGTTTATTTTTTTGATAAATCAGTAATATTATAAATCAAGAATTAAGGGATTATATACATGGCTAGAGGTTGCCTAAAACTAGATCTCATACAAGTACCAAGATTAAAACCAATACAGACTTAATGTTACCTAAACTGAGTACAAGCACAATAAGGTATTATACAAGAATTACCACTATACAAGACCGCATACAATACACGCCCACGCATCCAAAATCGAATCCAACTGATAGGGTTCAGCATTGTTGTAAAATTGTAAAGAGGGAGCAGACTCCCCTTTACCTCGAATTCTTTTACCTAAAAACTATATTGTTTCCAAATGCTTTCTTACAAGTTAAAAAAAAACTGAATTCAATTTGAAGTATTTAATGATTAGTAGTGTATGAATCAACTTTTTTGAAATGGTATGCAAGATTCAGTATTAGCTCCTTACCAAGTCTTCTATAAAAAGGGGGAGTTAAACATAAAATGACCAAATTTTGACTAAATGCTCAAATTAGGGCCTAACTTATTTGCGTTTGATCAAATTAGAATCAAACTTTTTAAGATGCTCAATACAAGTATAAACTTTCTACGAGCCTGCTCAATATTAAGCTATTTTATATGAAAATTAGAAGTGTCATACATCCATCGTTATGGACAGGTTAGTTGGTCCTTAAATGTCACGTTAAAAATACATGTGACTTACTTGGATTTTCAGAAAAGAAAAATAAAGGAAATCATTTAAATTTTTACTACAAACCTTAAATTAAATTTTAATCCCCAAATTTTCATCTTGTTTCTCTCATAAACTTAGCAATAGGGTTATCCAATCTAGCTTCTTGCCTTCTTCACGCATCATCATTGCCGAACACTCCAATCCTTATTGCCAGTCCGCCCTCCTTTACGCATCATCACTGCCCATCACTCTAATCTCTCTCACTGCTTCGCCTTCCAGTCCTTCGGCGTAAATGTTATCTCCAACAATCACCAAATACATTCACGTTTGATCTCTCTTATGGAGCTGGAAGTATATGTATATACACATGAGGGGTAGTTCATAGTTGTCAAAGATTATTTGCTTAAACTGCAAATGTTAAAAACTAGATTCCTTGTTTTATTCGACAACTAGTGGGTCTTATGATGACTATAGTTTTGAGCGTGTCTCAGACTTGGAGATTTTTTATGGGGTTGTTTTGGAGTTTAGGAGAGAATCTTCAGTGTCTAATTACTCTGTAAAGGTGGAGATAATAACGGAGTAACCGAGATAAAGGTATATTTGGCTAAAGTTGAGAAAGTTGTAGGATTATCCATCTTGTGTTGGAAAGTAATAGTCATGAATCAGGTCAACCTATACAATTGGGTTGCTCTTGTAAGGTTGATTTGGCTACTATTCATAAACAGGAGACTTGGTTCAAGACTAGACGTAACAAGTAGACAAAGCTCCACTGTTCTACCTTTGATGCCTCTTATTTTCAATGGTAGCGTTGAGAATTTGATTGCTTTTAACTTCTATTTGCTATCGCAAATGGAGAATTCCCAAGTAGTTGTTTATGGCCTTCATATGTCTGTGGATGCATTTTGGCCATTTATGGTGAGAATAGCCATTTTCACATAAACTTGTCATTATGTAAATATATAAAGTGACAGTAGAAGCATTCATTTACTTAAAGAGTTACCAAAAGTTTATTAAGTTAGTTTGTGAAGGGAAAAGCATGATTGGAAGAATATGAATTGTAATGAGAAAAGGGAAAGTGGAGAATTTGATTGAGTCTTCTAT
Source organism: Erythroxylum echinodendron (assembly GCA_027575705.1). Taxonomy (NCBI): domain Eukaryota; kingdom Viridiplantae; phylum Streptophyta; class Magnoliopsida; order Malpighiales; family Erythroxylaceae; genus Erythroxylum; species Erythroxylum echinodendron. The sequence goes on from JANZXR010000003.1 coordinate 6,994,888, forward strand.
TATACAAGTTCATGTAAAAGGTAAAGAGACTCATTGCATTAAAGCACACTAGTTTTGGTGATGTGTCTAGGAATCTCAAAATCTCTTCTTTATGGTTCCTTTTCTTTTTGTGGAAAGGGAGAATTGACATATAGTTGGTGTATGTTACTTTAGCCTCTGCTTAGAGTAGGTGCCTTCTTTCTTGTTCATATGCCAACAAGCCTAAGCTCAAATATGCATTTCCTTAACACCAAGTGCCTTTCTGATAGGGAAAAAAGAGAAAGGAAAAAAAAAAGGCATAACACTATCCTTTATATGGTAAAATTTGAGAATCATTTGATAGGTAGGTAAAATGAATAAAGTTTGCTATATTCTTTTGAATGTACACAGTTTGGATGCTATGTTATTATCTTGTCGGTGACAAATTCATATATCAAATTAATGTGCCTCAGATCATGTTTCAATATTCTGCCATACTAAAGAATGGGTTAGAGAGAAATGCTTTGCCCTCTCTTTAACCTTAAGCTCACGATCTTGCTTCTTCTCCCTTCTCCATTCCATCTCCTTCATCCACCTACCCATCCCTCTTACCATTTTCTTCCTTTTACTCTCCCCTCTCTCCTTTTTTTTTTTGCTAAACTCAAACCCAAACCAGATCAGCTTTTCCAGCTACAAAGGTTTTTTTGACCTTTAACTTACCAACTGTAACACCCCACTCCCGCTAGACCCGAACCCGATTATTCACAATTTAAAAACCGGGAAAACGTTATGAATGCATGTACAAACATTTTTCATGTGCAACAATCACTGTTCACAAATGCATGAGCATGAGATGTGTTTTCCTAATTTCTCTGATTGATCTCTCATATACCCGTTTCCTTAGTCCGACCCGTTATACGGAAACGGGATGTTACACCAACCCTCTTTCCCGCCTAGCCTCCTTTCATAATTTAGAATTTGCTTACCTTCCTTTCAACAATGCTTTCACTACATAACCCAAAAACAGGTCTTGACAGGGAGAATTTTCTCCTTTTACCCTCATCCTCTTCCTCTTTATTCCTTATAGAAATAGCAGTAGAAGCCCTCCCTGCCCCATCTCAACCTCCTCCCACAGATAACTCCCTTTTATACTTAGCAAACACTACCCCTCACCCCCAAAAACCTACAAATCCGTACACCGAACGGAGAACATGGAAGCAAGTGGTGGGAGGCGGTTCTGCAGATCTTGCTCTGCACTTCTACCCTCCCAAGACAGATAATGGGAACCCTATAGTGTTTCCAGACCAGGAAACAATACAGGAAGAAGTCAAATCTTGGGATAACTCCCTTATTGGTTTTTTTGGGGACAAAAGACCGACTTTTCCCATCATCCTAAGGTGGGCAAAATTAGCATAGAAGAACAAGAGTTTTGAGGAGGCAGTAATAGTTGAAGACAGATATATCCTATTCACCTATTCCTCCAAAGCACAAGCATCAAAAGTAGTTGAAGAAGGTCCATGGCATATTGCAAATTATCCATTATTTTTGTAGCTGTGGCAGTAGGGTTTTAGATTAATTTTCAGGAAAAGAGACTAGTGCTTATATGGGTAAACCTCTTTAATGTCCCTCTTAAATATTGGACAACTAAAGGTTTAAGTATGATTGCTAGTTTTCTTGGAAACCCACTATGCATAGAAAAATACAATTATTAGAAAGCAATTGGGGTATGCCCGAATGTGCATTAACATGGACATTTCCAACCTTCTGGAATCTATTCCTATCATGTGATTCGGGCTTGATGGTTCCTTCTATGAGGACAATGTGTTAGTTAAATATCAATGGAAGTTGTCCCTTTCAACTCAAGGAAAACTATGGAAGCCTACGGGTAAGATGTTCACTAGAGGGGACTATGAGGAATTAATGGGTGATGCCCTCAAATTTACTAAAGATGGACAGAATTAAGAAACAGGAACTGTGCCTATACTTGAGGATGGTTCAGGAAATAAAGAATCAGAAGGTTTCAGAGATAAACCAAGGATGATAGAGGCAGATGAAGATGAAAGGAGAGAATGTGATAGGGGGAAGGTGATTTAGCTGAAACCAAAGATGAAGGCCCCAGGGAGGGATTTAAGGTGGCTAGTCCTAATCAGGAGCAATCTTTGATTGATTATATAGCCAATCTGGGGGATAACCCTATAAATTCTATTATAAATGATAGGACTGAAACTACTGCAAAAAATAAGGAGGAGGATCCAACTATTGGTGAATTTATGGCAGTTGTTAAGAAGAAAGCCAGTAGGAGTAGAAGGAAGGGCTCCAAAAATAATTTTGCATAGATTATGAAGATTCTAGCATGGAATGTGAGAGGGATCAACTACTCAAAGAAACTTTCTGCTTTAAGGGATTTTGTCTATTACACAAATCTATGGATTTTTGGTCTTTTGGAAACTAAGATTAGATCTGAAAATCTTAAGATAATGAATAAACTGGGTTTTAAGTGGGCTTTTATCTCAAATCATCAAGTTCATAGTTATGGACAAATTGTTATTGGATATGATCCCAAGTCTTGGCTACAGAGACGCAAGTCATACACTTGAAATGTAATCTTATTCAGGTAAATGCTGACATCTTTATCTCTTTTATCTATGGTTTAAATCATGTTTTTAAGAGAAAACAGTTATGGGAGAGCTTGATCCACTTCCAGAATACGGTCAATGAGGCATGGCTATTATGTGGAGATTTCAATTCTATATTGTACAAAATGAAAGCAGATGGTAACTACAACCTTAATAATTTCTCAACGAATTTCTATGATTGCGTGGGGAAGCTAGGAATATTTAATTTAAAGGCTCATAGGCACTTTTATACTTGGAGTAATAAGCAGTAAGGACAATGGGCTTTAAGCGAAAAACTAGATCGGACTATGGTGAATACGAAGTGGATAACATAGTTTTCAAACAGTGTCACTTCTTTTCTAAACCCTTTATTCTCAGATCACTCGCCTATGCAAATTGAAAACTTAACACATTGTTAGGGTCGAAGAGGGCCATTTAGGTTTAATAACCTATTGGTTAATGATGAGGGTTTCACTGAGGCATTGCATAAAGGGATGGGGGCTATAGTGGATGGTACCAAACAGTTTATATGTGTCCAGAGACTGGAAGCTATAAAAAGTGAGATGAAATCCTTAATGAGTAGGAGATCTTGCTCCACTCAACAAGTAATTTCATTAGCTAGAGAAGCATTGTCTAGGATTCAGCAGCAACTTGCACTAGATCCAACTAATGCCAGCCAATTGACAACTGAGAAGTCCCTATTGATGTCTTATCTCTCTAAATCTAAGGATCATGATAGCTTAATGGAGCAATTTGCAAAAGTGAATTAGCTAAAAGACGGTGAAAGGTGTACAAAGTTCTTCTTCAATTTGGTTTTAGCTAGAAGGAACGCTTATAGAATATGCTCTCTAAAATTGCAGAATGGGGAGGAGATTTCTAAACCTCAGGAACATCTCAAGGAAGCTGAGCAATTTTTCAGGAGTTTCTATGGATACTCTCAGCCCCTTCTTAATTTATACTCTCTAGATTCCTATATTCAGAAAAAAAATCTCCCGAGAACAAGCAGTAGATCTCATAAAACCAGTAGATGATAAGGAAATTGAAAAAGTGATTTTTCAGATGAATCCGAATAAATCACTTAGTCCTGATGGCTTTAATGGTTTTGTCTTTCAAAAAACTTTGCAAGATACTGAACCTATGATCAAAGAAGCTATATTGGAATTCTTCTCTAATGGGATCTTACTGAAGGAGATAAACAAAACACATGTTTGTTTGATTCCTAAAAACCCTTGCTCCTCCTCTTTGAATGACTACAGACCTATTACATGCACCAACTTCATCTACAAGATTATTTCCAAAATCTTAGCAAACAGATTGAAATTGATACTGGATTTTTTTATTTAAGATAATTAGACTGCTTTCCTACAGAGCAAAAGAATTGGAGATAATCATTCCATTGTCCAGGAATTGATGAAAGGTTACCAAAGGAAAAACAACTCTCCAAACTGTACCATAAAGGTTGAATTCAAAAAAGCCTTCGATCATGTGGAATGGGATTTTATCCCACGGACTTTAAGGCTTATAAGGTTCCCTGAGGTTTTTATTATTTGGATTACAACATGCATATCCACTCCTACTTTCTCTATTCTTGTAAATGGCCTTCCAACAGATTCTTTTAGGGGTCTAAGAGGGCTGAGAAAAGGAGATCCTCTTTCCCCTTACCTCTTTATTATTTGCATGGAAGTTTTCAGTCAGATAATCCAAAAGAAGGTGGGCAACAATAGGTATTTCAAATACCATTCTAAATGCAAAAAGGTACGGTTGAACAATCTGTGTTTGGTAGATGACTTACTATTATTCTCTAAGGCTCATGGACAGTCTATAGAGCTCATGTCTTCCCTGTATGATTTTCGGGACCTCTCAGGGCTGGAGATTAATTTCTCTAAAAGTTAGTTTGTTTTAGCTACTTGCGCCAATTCTATCAAAAATAGAATTTTCCAATTTACTGGTGTGACCAAGAAACCTGCCCCATTAACCTACTTGGGACTTCCCATAACTACTATAAGAATTCAATTCTCGGAATGTCTATCTTTGATTAAGAAGATACAGAAAAGATTGAGAATGTGGTCTAACTGAGTGCTCTCTATTGGAGGGAGGCTACAACTTATAAAAACAATGTTGAATTCCTTACATGTTTACTGGTCCTGAAACATTTCACTAGCAAAAGGAGTCATTAAATCAATTGAGAAGCTTTTCTGAAGATTCTTATGGGGGAATTTAAACTCAGATAGTTATCTTGCTAAGGTTAAATGGTAGGATGTTTGTAGAAGGAAAGAGGAAGGGAGATTAGGACTAATTTCAATTACTTCCTTCAATAGGGTTGCCTTGATCAAGAATCTCTGGAACATTCTCATATAGAAAAATTCCCTATGGATCTGTTGGGTTCACAACCATATCCTAAAATGCTCGAGCATTTGGTCTATACCTATTAAATCCTTATTCTCATGGTTATTGTGTCAATTGTTGAAACTTAGACCTCTGCTTGAACCTCTAGTTTCATGCAAGATTAGAAATGGAGATAGGTTTTATATATAGTTTGACAACTGGATAGGGCAAGGTCCACTCATTAGACATCCTAGGACACTCTAGATTTGGAATGATGTTCCTCTCAAGGCGAAGGTCAATTCTATATTACAAAAAGGGCAATGGCATGTTCTTGCTGTACAGTTTTTGTTACCTAGCTACCATCCGAATCATTAACAGGAAGAATATTTCTATTGTCTTAACCTTCCTCTTAACACCTTTAACACTCAAAAATTTAGGAAGTGGCAAAATCGCAACAGCTCTAAACAAGAGTGGTTTCCTATAGTCTGACATAAGTCATACCCAGTTCCTCTATTCTACTATGGCTCGCTGTTCTGAATATATTAAGCACTACAGATATATTACATTTTATGTCAACCTATTCGGACTGTGTGTTATGTGAGAGAGAACCAAAATCAAGAGATCAACCCTTCTCACAGCCCTTATGAGAGCATATTAAGGCTCTAAATCTTATTCCTAATACATGCATATCCTTAATTGAAACCATGGAATGGCTTATAAGGCTGACCCGACCTTACAAACAGAACGAGCATATATATATTATCTCTCTCGTCTCCTCCATTAAGGAGATCTGGTGAGAAAGACATTCCAAGAGATTCCAATTAAAAGCGCACATAAGGGAGGAGGTTCTAAACTCTCTGATTAGTAAAATCAGAGAGCAGATCCTTTGTTCAACAAGAAATGCAAGTTTATGCCCTAATCTAGCATTATCATGGCAAATCAATTAATATCATACGCAGAGGTTCTAAAGGAGGGTCAGAGAGTAGTACCTGTTCTGGACTACCTGGCTGAAGACGCTGTGTTTGCTGAAAGCAACGTCATCCCATGGCTTGTTGATCGAAGATACAGATCCCTTATAGAGGAACCAGGAAACACCCTCATCGAAGATAGGAAATCAATCAGTGTATGCTTTTCAAAAGACTTTTCATCTATTTAAAGGAACGCAAAAAGGTGTAACAAGGGGGTTGAAGCAAGATCTTACCTCAAGGATAACCTTTCTTGTCCCTGTAGCCTTTCGACGTAGATTGGCATGATCTGAACTGCCAAATGATGTGAAAGTGTGGAAGAGAAGTATCCCTTCGAAGACTTAACAAGAAACGAGATTGATCAGAAATTAATCGCAGATGAAGCAAAAAATAACAAACCCCTTACCTTGAACGATGTAGATTGAGGTAGGCGGGACAAAGGCGACAGAGAGACTTGCCCTAATTCGGAAGCTTCTGGAGGACCCTCCGGACAAGTGTTGGTGCTTTTGCCCTAAAAAGACGCCTCCGACGTTTTAATCCTTCACTTCCAAGAAGTTGTTTTACTCTTGTACACCCAAGGTCATTTTAGCTCATTTAGAGTTATTGGCTCTTTGTAGATTGTAAAGAACTCATCTTTTGTATTCTTTATTTATCAATATATTTTAACTTTTCAAAAAAAAAATATTCTGCCATACACTATAACATCTCACTTCTTTGGATTTGTGCAGTAGGATAACATCACATTTAGGTAGGATTTGAATACTAATCTAGTTGAGAAACTCTTTTTTTAATTTGAAAATGAATTAATTATATAGACTGTACCAATGGGAAAGTATAGAACTCCCATTATATAGACTGTACCAATAGGGAAGTATAGAACTCCCTTTCGATATTGCCTAGAAACTTATGGACTTACGATTATCATGTTCATTCTGAAGCTATGCTTAACATGTAAAAACATCAAATTATTTGATTTTTGATGTCATCTTACCTTGTTCCTAGACTTATATTGCTTCTTTAATTGTTATTTTATCATACCATCTTTGTCTCTTTCAATTTATTAGGGTTCTTTTGTTAATTTGGTTTGTTTAATTGTCTACCAGGATCTGTGAGATTTGTTAGTCTAGTGCTTGCAATATTGTTGGGCCAAATGAGGTTGAATCAATAGAGCAATCAAATGAGACAAGTAACACTGCAACTATGCAGATGATTTCCACATCAGTCCCCTATTCAGAAACACAAAGCTTCTGACATGGCCACCAGTTCCTAAATTTCTTGCTAGCTTACATGGTTTTTACATTTTTTGTGTCATGGCTTTTTCACTTTAATAAACTACTGTTAAGTTGATAGAAGAAAATGGAGTTATGAAATGATTATAGATAAGTCTTTTTCTTCAAGAACTGGCTATGTTAAAAGAGTTTGAGAAGAGTTTATGGTACTTGACGAAGGTAGAGTGTAGAACCTTGGAAGGGATCTGGTAGGTAGTCTACAAAGTGACTAATAATCTATATATATGCTTGTTCCAAAAAATCAATTTGTAGGTACTTGAATATTGGATTCACCTGTTTCATATGTTGTGCATAACTGATCATATAAGATGGTGTTAATCTACATCTTCTTTTCCTTATACTTGGTGTTACTAAGATTGAATTTTCCATGAGAAGTGACAAAAACCTATAACAAGTTAGCTTAGGGATTGTTTGGTTCGACTTCTATTTTTCTGTTGTGATTTTTAGTTTTGGTTAAAAAAAACTGTAATTGAGATTTCTAATATAAAAATTGAAAACAAAAACTTGTTTGATTAAGGTTTGTAATAAAAAACTAAAAAAGAAAATATATTTGATTTTATCATTTTGTTTTTATTTTTAATTATACTCTTATGTTAATTATTTTTAATATAATATAATATGTTTTTAAATTAATTAATTCTCATTATGGTTATAAACAAAATATATGTATATTTATATAATTAAAGAAATTTGTACATTAGTTATATATAATAAATTTTTATAAATTAGTAAATTACATTAATCACTCACCAAGGAAAAAACCAAGCAAGAAACCCTCTTCTTGTTTCTTTAAAACTAACAAATATGAAAACACGAAATTTGCAATGTTAACATAAAAATCTACTAAAGTAGCCGCAAAAGAAAGAAGCAAAAAGAATAAACTTTTTATGATCTAAAAAAGCAGGAAACGTAATAAAGTAGTTATGCAAATAAGATGAGAGAAAGCTTACGGGATAAGGAGGTCTCAGCGAAAAGAAAGGTTGTCAATTGAGATATTGTAGATAGGAGGTCTCTGCTTGTCTAATCTATTGATTTTCACTGATTAATAGTGTGAACTAATATGTAACTTTTCAAAGATAATGGGCTTAGAGAAAATAGAAGACATCACAATGGAATGGTAGCTTGGCTGCGACCATATCATCTCTCTGTTACGAGAATTTGACTTTCTTTTTACATTTTTTGGGTTTGCCAGATACTAAAGAAGTCATCGCCACCGTTGGTCAATTGCTTACGAGAAGCTCTTTGCCTTACTGACTTTTGCTATGAAGGAGTAAGCACGGGGCGGTGAAAGTAGAGCGAGGCTGAGAAAGAACAGAAAAGACGATGAAAAAAAGTTACATGTTGTTTTTATAAAAAAAAGAAACTTATTTTAAAAATATACAAAAACGTCTTTTAAAGTTATTGTAATTATTTTATTTTTAGAAATAAAAATGGTAACAATTCTCAAGAAAACATATTTTAATGACTTTTTTTTTTTAAAAACGGGCCTTATTTGTTGCTATGATCACTCTTTGATTGTCCAGTTCCGAGTGGTTTTATCAGTAATTTAATACCTCGGTAATATCCAACAACTAGTCAGACCAAAACATCAAAGATTATGCAGGTTCATGAAAGGTTAAACAAACTACTGTCAAAGAATTATGTATGGCCGAAAAGCACGAGAGAAGAAAAAATGTTTACATACACGAGCCTAGACAGTTTGTGATATATAAAGAAAGTTACACACATTCAATTTTTATTCCTTCTGATTTCTAGGTTAGTGCCATCATGGAGTGCTTTTTGTGCGTCATACTTCATTTCAAGACTCGGAAGAAAAGTTGCTTGAAGATACGAAGCAATATACCACTCAGGAGACACCACCTGGGCTTGCATAGCTAAGAGCTTCTTGTGCCATGTCATTCATTAAGTAAGATATGCACCGCCTAGCGTACAAAGGTGGTGACACCATTGTCCCACCATCAATGAACTACAAATGACATAAGTAAAAACCTTAGCTCCTCCCACATACAAAAAGGATCTTCTATTCATATACACTATTTTATGTGAAGTTTTGATGTTTACTAATCAATTTGAGACAATTATTTGATACCCCATTCACTTAAAGTCAGAAGTAGACACCATGCTTGGTTGCTTGTAACTAAATTGACTAATCACACGTGGCTAAACCCAAATTGCAAGTTGAAAGTTGAGAACAGAAAAGGGTTTACTTGTGTGTAGCAATCTATTGCAGTTGCAAAATCTTTAGCTCGAAAAGCAGCATCTCCATGCTTCTTAGAATTCAACGTCTCCTACATTTGGCTAGTCCACATTTGGAATGAGAGCTGCTTCATGAAGAAGGAAGATGGAGCAGTCTATAAGAGTTAAGAAAACATTCCAAAGATGATGCAACAATAAGGATCAAAAGGAAGCAAATGAGATGCCTTTGTTCACGGTTGAGAACTAATAAAAGAAATTGCAGCAAAAATAAACATCCTATATGGATCATTGTCTTTCTTCCATTTTATTCACCTCACTTGTTCTTGATACTATTCTGTAATAGAAATCAGCATACTCAGCAATGTTTTAATTGCTATTGCATTTGGAGTCATAAAGTACTAGTCTTACCTCATTGGTAATCCCCTCATCGTCCTTATATCCAATCTTCTTGAGGATTTCATGTATAGTAGTGAGATCCAGCCTAAAGCATGCATCACCTAAATGCATCAGTAAAAAAGGTTGAGTTGACTGACACTAAACTTTCATTTTGAATACCCAACAAAACATGTTAAATGAGAAGTAAAAATTATCCCCACTAAATATAGAAGTCATCTAGACTTCCAAGGTGGTTGTTTGACACGAACAGTTACAAGCATAATTAATCACTCTTGTACAGAGAACTTAACTAGAAGGTTCATCTGAATCAAACGCTAAACTTACCTCCGTTTCTTTCTAAAGAGACACAGGTGCAGTGACAAGGGACTTTTCATTCGATCTCTCACAAGCTTCATACTGCAAACATGTTGAAGCCAACCTTAATAGTTTAGTTCCATTATCTTTAAAAAAATGACCATCCAAAGAAGAATCCATCAACATCAAGAAATTCTCGCCTCGAATAAGATCAAGAGCCTAGTAAAAGCAAGCATTCACCGAACTTATCAGAATTACTAAACATGTTGACAAAAAACCATTTAGTATTTAATGACCGTTAACAAAGTAATTCTTACATGAGTTGGGGGAAATATGTTTGCCACTTGAAAGATCTAACAACAACGTTCCAAGGCTACACATTACACTTCCAGCTCCAGAGGAGAGATCAAACATGAACGTACTTAGCTATTGATGGAGAGAACATTTACGCCGAAGGACTGGAGGGCGGATCGAGAAAAGGGATTGGAGTGATCGATAGTAATGATGCGTGAAGGAGGCAAGACGCCGGATTAGACAACCCTACTGTTAAGTTTATGAGAGAAACGGTGTGAAAATTTGGAGATTAAAAATTAATTTGGAGTTTCTGGTAAAAATTTAAATGATTTTCTTTATTTTTTTTCTGAAAGTTCATGTAGCCACATGTGCTTTTAACGTGACATCTACAACCAACAAGCTTGTTTATATATTGAGAGCAACTCCAACCGGACTGTAATTTACATTAAATGCCCATACTTTTCACTCCAATAAAACTGCATAAGCTTGTTGCATTTTACAGTTACCTCACAATTGCTGCAAATATGTAGTTATTTTGACAAACGGTATTTTCGTAAGGCAGTCACTTCATACTTACTGCAACATGCAATTACAGGTTGGAGTTGTTTTCTTGAACTTACTGCATTTTGAAATCAAGTGGTTGCATTTTGCATTTTGTGGTTGGAGATGGTATGAGCAAACTCAAGAAAGTTTATACTTATAGTTAGCAGCTTAAAAAATTTAACCCTAAATTAATCAAATCCAAATAAGCGTGACCCCAATTTGGGCATTTAATCTCCAAAATTTGTACATTAAACTCTTACCAAACTTCTTTCAGGCACTAGAGGGTGTTTTATGTGGATGTTTATATGTAAAATTATAAAAGGTTGACCTCTAAATTAAAAATTTTAGAAATTTGAGCATTGAATGGAAAATTTTCTAAAAAATTTGTTACTTCAGAATATTTTATTTCTAATGTTTACATCATAATACAACTTAAACTTAAATTTTAATATTTTTTATTGTTTAATTTAAGAGTTATTAATGAGTTCTATATTTATATATTTTATGTGGGGTTAATTACAAAAAAATTTCAAAATTTGTTCAAATTTATAACTACAACACGAACTTTAAAAATTGACAATTAAATACTCAAATTTTCAATTTTTTAATTTTAGCTTAATGTTAATGCCTCTGTTAAAATTGTTGATGTGACTTGTTACGTATTTCAAAAATCCTAAATTCTAAATACTTATATACTTCGGACTTAATTAAACTAATTAATTAAATTTAACTAAATTATATAATTTAATTAAGCTAATTAATTAAACATAACTAAATTACGTCATTGTGAAGATTAAAATCCTTAAATCAAAGTCGCAATGTATGCTGCCCCTCCACTCGTTCTCGCATCGCAATTTGTTCTTGCATCAAATTCGCACTTCTCTTTGCATGACAGATTCTTCTCGCAGCAGCATGGCAGAAGCGTTTCACACGTTTTATTCGTTCATCTTCACATGACAAGAGTATTCTCGTACTAGTAAGTGTTTTATTTCACAACATTCTTAGTTGTCACTTTCGTTGAACATAAGAGTTCAAGGTTTTTGTAACATCGTCATAAGTTACGTTAGTAAATTTAACGAAGACATTAATATCGGATTAGAATTTTTAAAAATTAAAAATTAAAAATTTTAATTATCATTTCTTAAAATTTATTTAAATTTTTTTATAATTAACTCTTTTGTCATGTGATAGTGTGATCTATTTGTTGATTAAAAAATAATAAATAATATCATATTAATATTAATATAATATTTAATTGATAAATAATTAATTTCGTCAATTTTTATTTAAATTTGTTTTAAATATTTTCAAAATTTTAAAATTAAAAGTAAATATTTAAAAACGTAAGAATTCAAATTCTATTTTAATACATATGTTAAGGTTCAAAATAGAAATTTGGCCAACATGCAGTCAACAGACAGGGTTATTTTCCACCTACGACAGGGTTATTTTCCACCTACGACAGGGTCGTGGATTTTGCTAGCCCCTTTATTATTCTCAGTCGTATGCTCTCTCTTGTCACCAAAGAAGTGGTCTAGTTCAGTAATTAACAATACTTAAAACAATTCCTACGCAAGCCAGTGACTTTTGAAAACTTGCATGAATGTTTTCCCCATGATCCACTCCAAGTCTGAGGATGATAGAGGTACTTGATTGGCTACAGAAGTCACTGCTTCTTTTCCTCCTCTGTAACCACACTCAGGAACAACATATGGGAAATCACTGCAAAAAGATGTTGAAGATCTTTCTCAATGTTTTTGCACAGCTCCAGTTTTATTTTCTTTTGTGACATCTATCTAAATTGAGAGAAGTTGGACACAGGAGGAGATAGAAAGTGTCACCTGCCCCACATGACTCTATTGGCACCAAAGGTGGAGACAACTTGGGAGAGAAGAGGTGCCAAATCTTGATACGGAAATGAGACTCTTGAAAGCCTAAAGAGGGCACTGAATTTTATATATACCTGCCCGATTTAATGAAATGGAAATGAAGAATTTGTTACTTCAATATACTGGTCAAGTTCTTAAGAGAAAGCACTTCATTATCGGTCCTTACTACTAAATGAGAATGCTACAATGTTGCAATCAATTACATTTTTCCAGTTTAGTTGAGAAGCTCTATGGTGGAGACCTAAAACAGAAAGTTTTGAATATGGTATAATTCTGCAGTTCAATAGAAACTAGAGTGTGCCTGGGACTCCTGACATTGCCCATGTTATCGTGGCTAAATTAGAATCGTATAGACTTTTACATTGCAAAGGGTAGGATTATATGGACAAAAATGGGGCATCAAAAACCAAATATGAATGAGCATACCTGTGGAAATTTGGAAAGCTTTAGCATCTCAGAGAAAGTAAGACTCTCTTCATCATTTCTATAGGAAAAATAAGATCTCCACCAAGTCAGAAGCTGAAAACCACCATCTACTCAAAACCGATTTACAAGTATGCTTACGTTGGTGGCTTGCAGAAACCCAAATGATCAAGTAGTACCACTGTAGAAGGAAATTCTGTGCACAATTCTTGGATTTCTGAAATATGAAGATTCAGACCCTGAAATAGTATACATAACGTAGATATCAAACCAAAAGTTATTTATGGGTGGTAATGTGATAATTCAATTGGACGGAAATATGAAGGCACAAGAGAATTACGGTACCTTCATACACATGAAACCAACTGGTACCGCAAGTTCCCCTGCTTTAGAAAATATTGCCTTCCCAACATCATTGGTCATCTACAAATATAGTCAAATATAATTAGTTGATATCTTTTCTCATTATGCCTAGTATGAGCTTATACAGTCATGACTTCCTAAGATGTTCCAGAAAAGAATGATAAACATGGATCTTGTGGGCTAGAAGATATGATTTTCTTGACCTAGATCGAAACTATCCCACCACTTTGCTTCATTTTGTACTATTAAAATTTTTCATTGATTACACTTATGGATGCAAGGAAACTGGCATTATGGTAAATTATTCATAATCCAGAAATTTTATTTGATGATCCATTTAGTTAAGGAAGTAGGTTGTCACTGTTGTCTTTTCATGAGCATACCGCATATATACTGATGAAGCTAATGTTCGGAGTTAAAATTTGAATTTTTATGAATGAAATTGTCTGACCCCTGGTTAACGAGAAAGAATCACCACATATCAGTTCAATTTTGAAGATGTTATAGAAAAGCTTAGTCATGACTTTCAACAGATTTATCTACATGCAATCAGAACTTGGAAATTGAGTTTACAATATTGCCTTTTGACCAGATGCCCATAAAGCAGGATTGAAGCGGACAGCACGATAACCATCCTACAATTGCAAACAGTGAAAGAGTGTTGAGCGGATTACTGGACAGCAATAGTAAATTATTTCAGAACACAATAAAGACCTGTATAACAAGCTGCTCAAACTGCTTCACTCCACTGCCATCTTCTGCAGGATTTGCAAGGCAGCAACCAACAAATTTGGATGGATACTTCCTAAGGACGCTGAATGATAATTTCAGACAAAGCCTTTCAGTTTCGGTGATGATGAACACTAACTAGTTAGCAAAAACTAATGAGGAAAATTGATAGTCTACATCCTCAACCAAATAACCATCCTTCAAGAATCACAATGGCAAAACACAATAACATCTGCTGAGTTTCTGATCATTGACTATTGCTTTTCCTTCTCTCATTTGCTTAGCCTAGACCAATAATAGCTTCTGTCTTCAGTTAATATAATTGAGTCCTCTTGCCCTTCACAGCTGTATTGCTTATGCTCTAGCCTATATAAAGTAATCCTTTTTAATGGGGTTTTCTATCTTGCTTACAATGATTAAACCAATATGCAAATACAAAGGAACCTAAACGAACCTAGTCACCAGAGAATGATCAAACATATGATTAATGGGTTGAACAATGAGAGCACCATCTACGCCTGCTTCTTCCATGCACTGCAGGTGGAAAAAGTTTAGAATCAGTTAGCTGCGCAAAAGTGAAGATTCTGATGAAGCTTGGAGCAGCACGACTACCAAAGTGTATCCGGAATCTATTTTTCGAGTTTCATACAAGAAAAACAATCTGCACAATAGGAACATAACCACAGGATTTTGCAATCATGTTTAAGGCGACGTAGGAACGATTTCCCTGTACAAATGCTGGAGCAATCAAGCTAAATATTGGCGGTGGTTACCAGCATAGCATGACGGCAAAGTAGAAACATTTACAATCAGTTACTAGTCATCAGCCATAGAAACATTTACAATCAGTTACTAGTCATCAGCAATATATTTCAAAGGCCATCCTCGACAAGCAGGCAACATAAAGACAGAGAAATTCTGGGTTATAAAAGCTTACCTCAAGCAAGAAATCTACATGTCCATTCAAGGTCGGTTCTTGACCAGGAAAGTACGGATACCTCTCTGCAGCCTTTACTATGAAACAGCCCCACCCATCATAGAATGATACAAGAATACCAAGATAGATAACGATTAGAAAGGAGGCATTTAAAATCTCTTCTTATTCGTGGCAATAGAATGCAGCTTAAGTTAGCTTTTGAAATGAAACGAAACAAAAACCCTTTTGGGATGAAAAAGGAACAGAAGATTCAAGGGAATTACCTCCTGAGGAGAAGCCCAGACGTGGAGATGAGAATCAATGATCTTAACAGAACTTGCGCTGCTTCCAGTGGCCATTGTTGTTGATGAAACTTGAATCCTTGGTTTCCTAGGAAATGACACAGCTACTGAAGTATGTGAAGAATAGGAGTACCGGGGGAGGACTGACCCAGAAGTTATTAGCGGCTTCAATAGCCCAAGTGCCATAGAGAGCAGAAAAAGATAATGACTTTACGTCAATCTCAAAACCAATGCAGTGTTGCCATCTCAAAGGCAAAAATGTCGAGGACATTGTCTGAAAGCGCAACTGAGGACGGGTGCACCGATTTCTGTACATCCTTTGCCACTGATTTCGATTTTAGTTGGTTTAAATTCATCTGTGCACCCGATTTCTGTACATCCTTTGCCACTGATTTCGATTTTAGTTGGTTTAAATTCATCTGTTAATCAATATTTTACGAGTTACCCAGACGGTTATCCTGATCAGATGACACAAGGGATAACATTACCAAAATATGTGATATTGTTTACATCAGTAAATTGAGACACACCGATTACTCCTAGTTAGAGGGCACACGAGGGTAATATTATCAAAGTATATGATGTTGTTTACGCCGACAAATCAAGAAAAGTTCTTTTGATTGTGAAACTTAAGTTCGTGAAATATTATATCGATAAGATCTAATAGAGTTACATCACAAATTTTCAGCTTATATACTATCAAGTAATTTATAAAATAGATAATTTATTAGAGATTAAAGATAAATAATGATTGAATGTAGCTCAAATTTTAGATATGTTAACTGAGACATACACCTTTCTTTTTTATATAGGCATCAATTCTCAAAACCTATCTTTTGGAAATCTAAACTATCGAATCTTTCTTCATTTAACAAACACCTCAAACAAAATCTATAATCTAAAACTTTATGATACACAAAATCATCGTCAAAAAGTAAATATAGAGAATATTTATCCTTCTGTAAGATACAATTTATTACAAAAACAAAATTGTAATTGAACTTTGCCATTCATTCTCTAATTATTTAAAGTGTAGTATTTTAGCAACCAATATATTTATAAGAGAAGTAAAAAGTATTTGAGTTTGTAGTATTGCCACAAAGGATTAATTTTCTCTATTCTTTATTTAACTTAATCACATATGATTATATTTAATTTATTAATTATTTAAACACATACCCAAAAAATCCTAGATTGCATTAAATTATTTATTGAGTATTTAAGAACATGCCAAAAAAAGCTTTTAGAACTAATTCATAATGTTGATTTTAATGTACTTGTTTTATTAATTTGTAACATAATGATTTTAGTATATTCATTTTATGATTCATAGCTTAAATTATCATAATTACAAAAAAAATTTAACCTTAATATATTCATATTTCAATGTATTTAGTTTACGAATTTGTAATATACACTCGTAATTGTTATACAAAATTGTAATTAATAACCTAAATAATTTTGGGATTAGGAAACATCTTAAAGATAAGATAAATAACGAATTTGGCTCAATGTTTGGCGTAATGCTTGTTTATGATTTAAAGAGCAATTGTAAAAGCATCAAAATGGGTGAATTTGGTTGGTTTTCTTATTTTAATTTTAATTCAAACTTAAAAATTTTACATATCTAAAAATAATCATTAGAAAATTGATTAGTTGTCTTTTTTATAATCGTATAAAGACTTTCATTTCCTCTCTTCCTTTTGATATGGAACTATGATGCCTATCTCACGATTTCTTTTCTTAGATGACTCATTCCAAAACTCAGAATTTTCCCTTTTCTTACTAGAAACCCGCTAGAAGTTACCTGTTAGACCCTTAACCTTCGGAGCACTTATCAATAACCTTCAATGAGGAGCCTTAGGGAAGAGGTTAGATGGATTCACGCATGAGGGAGGCATGCGAAACACTAAGGCAAATGTGGGCGAGTGTGATTAGACTTAGTGCGAATTTTGGTAGAGTCTCGGACCTAGTGAAGATTGACTCGGCCCAGGCGAAGGACTTGATGGACTAAGGACTTAGACTATGCTCGGATAGATGGACCACGACTAACGGGCTTATTGTGGGAAGCATTGGATCAGGCCAATATGCTATGTGGGTTTCGGCGAGATCATACTGCATCATCAGCGGATAAAGATCATGGGAAGATATTGGATGATATGGCGATGACAAGGAGTTAGAGTTACAGTGGAACACAACATCTGAAGATAGCGGAGATCTTCGAGGATAAGGATGCTAGTTTCCTAATTGAATGTAAACTCTATCTTTCTGTTATCTTGTAGATTCTATGTAGATTCTATATTATCAGTTAGTGTCCTATTTAGATGGGGGTGTCATCTAATTGGTCCACGTGATGTAATCTGATAGGGATAGATGTGATCTTAGCACGATCTTAGGCCGTTCAGTTTTAGTGAGATTCTGAATGTAACTTGACTTCCAAGTCAAGATGCCTATAAATAGCTCATTTGAGCTTTGCTCTCAACTCATTCAGAGAGAGAGCATTCCATGTATTTTTTTGAGGGAAAGTAATATAAAGGTTGGTTTAGCCGTATCTCTGTTGTTCCTTTGTTGCCTTTATTTCTTATTGCTTTCTTAAGTATTGTTTCTTCGAGTGTGCGAGCGAAACACTTCGAGGGTCGTTGAGGGCTGAGTCTTGCTTAAGCAGACTAAGTGAGACTGTCGTGCAAAGGGTATTGGCGATAGAATTTAGTGAAAGTTCGAGTCCCAAGGTGAACTTTGTATCAACTGGTATCAGAGCCAAATTTCGAGATGGCAGTAGGCAACTTGACAGAACAAGTGTCTAGAGTGGAAGCATTCATTGGGCCAATTCCTCAAAGGGAGGAAGAGGTCACATCTCACAATACTCGGTTCGAGATGTTGGAGGCGCGGATCCAACAGTTGCAGCAACAAATGGTGGATATGTTGAAGGCACAGGAAGAAACCCAGCTAGAGATTACAGTGCTGAGGCGTGCCGTTGCAACTCTTGATGTCAAGCGGGTTGAGAACTCCACACCACAACTTTCCTCGGTGAAGGTACGTGAACCTAGGGTATTCAAAGGCGTACGGGATGCTAAGGTGTTGGAGAATTTCTTGTGGGATATGGAGCAGTACTTTGTGGCTGCTAGGGTACCCGATGCTGAGAAGTCAATGTGACAGCCATGTACTTGGATGGGGATGCCAAGCTCTGGTGGAGGATGAGGATCTCTGCGGAGATCAGTGCGGGAAGAACTCCGGTGGAATCGTGGGTGCAGATGAAGAAGGAGCTCAAGGATCAGTTCCTTCCCATAAACACTTCTGGGCTCGCGAGAGATGCCTTGAAGAAACTCAAGCAGGATGGATCGGTAAGAGACTATGTTAAGTCTTTTAGTTCTCTAATGCTGGATGTTGAAAATATGTCAGATGAGGACAAGTTGTTCAATTTCCTATCTGGGTTACAACCGTGGGCTCAAATGAAGTTACGGAGGCAAAATGTGAAGGACGTGGTTAGTGGAATCGCGGCCGCTAATGACTTGGTGGATTTTCGAATGATGAAAGACTCTAAGGCGAACTTCTCAAATTCTTCCAAGGGCAAAGGCCAAGCCCAACAGGAGAAAACCGAGGGGAAGAAAAAGAAAGACACCAAGAAGGGGGATTCCAAGGGCAAAGGTAAGCAGAATGGTGAATCGAAGAACGGGGAGACGTCCTCGAGGAAGGGCAAGGTTGCTTGTTACTTGTGCAGTGGTCCACACTTTTCCAGAGAGTGCCCGAGAAAGGAGAAGCTGAACGCCCTGATTGCCGAAGAAGATAGGAAAAATTCGAAAGATACGGCATTAAATCTGATCACCTTGCTTAATGCAGTTAGTAGTGAGTCAGTTCCCTTTGATAGACTAATATACGTGGGTGTATAGGTTGGGAAAAAATACATAACCGCAATGGTAGATACGGGTGCGACCCACAATTTCCTAGCGGAAAAGATGGTGCGGAAGTTGAGCTTAAGGGTGTTCAAAGCACCAATGAAGATTAAAACTCCTGAGGGGAAAGCACAAGCAGTTGCGGGAATTGCTTACAAAATTCCAGTCAGCATTGGAAGTTGGCGTGCCAAGCTGAATTTCATTATCATACCATTGGAGGATTTCGAGATGATACTGGGGATCGATTTTCTCAAAGTAGCAAAGGTGGTGTTGTACCCAAGTTTGGGAGGTATGATGCTGATGAATGATCAAAATTCCTTCTACGTGAATTGTTGTAGGTTTGATGGAGAAACGACGGACACTACAACTTCGGTAGGACATGTTTCGGCCATAAGTATAGAGAAAGGGTTGAAGAAAGGTATGGAGACCTATCTCGCTACTATGTGGGAGATCAATGAAGACCACGTGGTGGAAGTCCTTGATGCGGTTGCAAGTTTTTTGAGGGAGTTTCAGGAGGTGATGCCGAAAGAGTTGCCGAAGCCTCTTCCCCCTCGTCTTGAGGTAGATCACAGGATTGAGCTAGTTCCTGGAGCGATCCCACCTACACGTGCCCCATATAGGATGTCCCCGATGGAATTGGCAGAACTTCGGAAACAACTTGGTGAGTTGTTGGAGGCAGGTTTCATCCAACCATCTAAAGCCCCATACGGCACCCCGGTATTGTTTCAGAAGAAGCAAGACGGTACACCTCGGATGTGTGTGGACTATCGAGCGTTGAACAAGGTAACGATCAAAAACAAGTATCTGATACCTTTGGTTCAAGATTTGATGGACAGGTTGTCAAGAGCTGAGGTGTTCACTAAGCTAGATCTTAAAAGTGGGTATTGGTAAGTGCGGATAGCTGAGGGTGATGAGCAGAAGACAACGTGTGTAACTCGGTATGGGTCCTATGAATTTTTAGTTATGCCGTTTGGATTAACTAATGCCCCTGCTATATTTTACAACCTTATGAACGATATACTGTACGAGTTTTTGGATGAGTTCGTAGTCGTCTACTTAGACGATATTGTGGTATATAGTGCTAACATGGCAGAATATGTGGAACACTTGAAGAGAGTGTTCGAAAGACTGAGGAAGCACAAGCTCTACGTGAAGATGGAGAAGTATGAGTTTGCTCAGTCGGAGATCAGATTCTTGGGTCACGTGGTGAACAAGGGTCAGGTCAAAATGGATCCGAAGAAAGTGAAAGCGATAGTTGAGTGGCAGGCTCCCACGACAGTACAAGAATTGGGAGTTTTCTCAGCCTGGCAAACTACTACAGGCGGTTCATCGTGGGATACTCCAAGAAAGCGGCGCCATTAACGAACTTGCTGAAGAAGAAGCAGGAATGGTGTTGGTCGAGTGCATGTGCGGAGGCATTCGAGAAACTTAAAGTCGCTATTTCAACCGAACCTGTGCTGAAGCTGCCCTTGTTCGATCTTCCGTTCGAGGTACATACTGATGCGTCAGACAAAGCCATTGGTGGTATCCTGGTATAGGAGGGTCATCCGGTAGCATTTGAGAGCCGAAAGCACAATGGTGCGGAGCAGCGTTACTCGATGCACGAAAAGGAGATGCTTGCGGTAGTGCATTGCCTTGAGACTTGGTGAGTGTATTTGTTGGAAACCAGGTTCGTTGTCTGAATGGATAACGTTGCTAATACATTTTTTAGGACACAAAAGAAGTTATCCGTAAAACAAGCCCGGTGGCAGGAGTTTTTTGCTGAGTATGACTTCATGTGGGAGCATAAACCGGGGAGGCACAACAACGTGGCAAATGCCTTGAGCAGGAAGGAGGTATTTGCGGCCCTTTATTCGGTCACGAGGGTGGAGTCTAACCTGTTGGAGCAGATCAAAGCAGCAGCTCTACTAGACACCATATACTGTAAGTTGATTTCTTAAGTTAAGGAAGTTGTTGTACGCAGGTTTTGGCTTGAAGATGATGGGCTCTTGATGACTAAGAGTAGTCAAGTGTATGTGCCGAGCTTTGGTAGATTGCCGAAACAGTTTTTGAAAGAGACGCATGACTCGCAGTGGACTGGTCACCCAGGAGTCCAACGGATGGTAGCACTCCTATCTCGTTCCTACTTTTGGCCGAAGATGGAGAATGACATGGAATGTTACGTCAAGACGTGTCTTGTGTGTCAGTTGGATAAGCCAAAGAGAAAAAAGGAAGCCGGTTTGCTACAACCCCTATCCATCCCCGAGAGACCGTGGATGTCGGTTTCAATGGATTTCATTAGTGGGTTTCCAAAGGTGGACAACATGGCATCAATTATGGTGGTGGTTGACAGATTCTCCAAGTATGCGATCTTCGTGCCAACTCCTGTGACTTGTCCCTCGGATGTTGCGGCCGAGCTGTTCTATAAGAACGTGGTCAAGTATTTTGGAGTTCCTGCAGATATTGTGAGCGACCGAGACGCAAGATTTACAGGCCGATTCTGGATGTCCCTCTTCAATATGATGGGTTGCGATTTGAAGTTTTCAACGACAAATCACCCACAGACGAATGTCCAAATAGAAAGAATCAACAGTTTGTTGGAGGAGTACCTACGGCATTATGTAAGTGCAAGTCAATGTAATTGGTTGAGTTTACTTGATATTGCACAGTTTTGCTATAACTTCCACAGATCTTCGGCTACGGAGAAAAGTCCTTTTGAGATTGTGTTGGGACAACAGCCTTTCACTCTATTAGAGATTGCTCAACAAAGGACAGGTGGAAAATGCCCCGCGGCGCATAATTTTGTGATTGAGAAGCAAGAACTGTTGGATAATGCGAGGGACAGTCTTCGGAAAGCTTCTCGACGGATGAAGAAGCAAGAGGATCTTCGAAGGAGACCGTTAGAGTTTGATGTGGGAGATAAAGTTTTGTTGAAACTAACCCCGCAGATTTGGAAGAAGATCTTGATTAAGCAAGTTCATAGGGGTTTAGTGCCGAAGTACGATGGACCGTTTGAAGTACTGCATAAAGTGAGGAAAGTGGCATACAGATTGAAGTTGCCCAAACGATTGAAGGTACACCCTACTTTTCATGTAAGTTTTATCAAGCCTTACTATGAGGATGCATCAGATCTGAGTAGGAGTCAGGTGAAGCGAGCGCCATTGGTTGTGAGAAAACAGTTCGAGGATCAAGTGGAGAAGATCCTAGATCATCGGACAATGGGTCAACATAAGAAGAACCGACGGACCGAGTTCCTAATTTAGTGGAAAGGTAAACCTGTCGTAGAAGCTACCTGGGAGAAAGATACGACCTTGTGGCAATTCGAAGACCAGGTGAACGCCTACTTTCAGACTAATTCGATGAGGGCGTCGAATTTATCTGGTGGGGGTGGTTTGTTAGACCCTTAACCTTCAGAGCACTTCTCAGCAACCTTCAATAAGGGGCCTTAGGGGGAGGTTAGCTGGATTCACGTATGAGGGAGGCATACAAAAACACTAAGGCAAACGTGGGCGAGTGTGATCAGACTTGATGCGAATTTTGGTAGAGTCTCAGACCTAGTGAAGATTAACTCTGCCCAGGCTAAGGAATTGACGAACTAAGGACTTAGACTATGCTCGGATGGATGGATCACGACTAACGGGTTTGTTGTGAGAAAATTGGATCAGGCTAGTGTGCTATGTGGGCTTCGACGAGATCACACTGCATCATCAGCAGATAGAGATCATGGGAAGATCTTGGATGATGTGGCGATGATGAGGAGTTAGAGTTACAGTGGAACACAACATCTGAAGATAGCGGAGATCTTCGAGGATAAGGATGCTAGTTTCGTAGTTGAATGTAAACTCTATCTTTCTGTTATCTTGTAGATTCTATCTTATCAGTTAGTGTCCTATTTAGATGGGGGTGTCATCTAATTGGTCCACGTGATGTAATCTGATAGAGATAGACGTGATCTTAGTACGATCTTAGGCAGTTCAGTTTAGTGGGATTCTGAATATAACTTGACTTCCAAGTCAAGATGCCTATAAATAGCTCATTCGAGCTTTGCTCTCAACTCATTCAGAGAGAGAGCATTCATTGTATTCTTTTGAGGGAAAGTAATATAAAGGTTGGTTTAGCGGTATCTCTGTTGTTCCTTTGTTGCCTTTATTTCTTATTGCTTTCTTAAGTATTGTTTCTTTGAGTGTGCAAGCGAAACACTTCGAGGGTCGTTGAGGGTTGAGTCTTGCTTAAGCGAACTAAGTGAGACTGTCGTACAAAGGGTATTGGTGATAGAATTCAGTGAAAGTTCGAGTCCCAAGGTGACCTTTGTATCACCACCCATTACTTACAACCCTATTGTCGATGCTACTCCTTGTACTGATAGTTTTCGTCCAAATCCATATTAATGAAAGTTTTGCTTTTACATCATTTGTAATGTTTCAAATCTAAACTAGTCCAACATTAATTTTGATTCAAATTTAAGAGAACAATATACACAAAAATAAACTATATAAAAATATTAATAACTAACGGCATCCAGGATGTGAGTGAAATTGAGTGTTTAAAAATTTAACAAACTTTTATAGTCATTATACTTAATCAACAACAATGGAGATATTTTTTAATATCAATTAATCATACAATTAAACAATAATTTAAATATGATGGGGAAAAAGAGTACAAATGGATTTATACTAGTTCAACAAACAACTCTTGCCTATAATTACTTCCAAGACTCTTATTAAAATTTCATTATAGTTCTTCTTTTAATATTAACAATATACTTTTTACAATTTTCTCAACAAAGAAGAACCCTTTTACAATCTTCTTCTAAAGTTAAAAAAAAAATCTCACATGGATCATCTCCAAGTACAAGCATACAATGTCCCATCTAAATCTTACAACTCAAAATACCTCACTTTATCACTTAATAATTCTAAAGAGACTCGTTCTTATAAAAAAGAGAAAATGATGTTCAAATGATTAAAAAATACTTAGAAATGTTTGTAAAAGACACCAAAATACTTCTTAATGTTAAAACCAATGAAAAAAAACATGTTTGCATAGGGCTGAGCACCTAAATGTAACACCCCATTATCCTAGGGTACGTTCCGGGATGCCCGTAGGTCATTCCGACACATACCCTAAGATAAGGGAGCGCTACGTGCAATCACTACAGAACTCCACATGGCATCACATACATTTAAGTAATAAAACCAGTAACTGTAAATTACAAGATTTTTAAAACCAAAATCCTTCCTCTTTTCATTACTCAAAAACAGCAGTTTA
>JANZXR010000003.1:7031805-7048624 GCA_027575705.1 Erythroxylum echinodendron
TATTTAGTATTCATGTGCATATATGAATGCATGAATATGTCAAAAACACTTTAAAATACTCCTAACCCATTCCAATTCACCAAAATGACCAAAATGCCCTTCCCATAAGTGAGGGGATGTTACACTTGTGACCTTTATTATCCATTAGAATTAAAAACTAATTGTTACAACAGCTAATTGTAGAGTGCTAGTCAATCAGTATAGCATATTAGTCAACTAGTGTGAGTTGAATATATAGATTCACTAGCCGTTGAGACAATGATCGACCAGTAGGCATATTGGTCAATTAATATGATATATTAGTTATCCAATACATTAATTAATATTACATCAAACTCTCTGTACATCAAATTTTACAACTTTAATATATATTGGTTAGCCAATAACTCCTATATGTTGGCTACACTAAGACATTGATCGACCAGTTGATCAGCTAACTCGAGGAAAAACTTTTAAACTCAAATTAAAATATCAAAACACCTAATAAGTCATAGGAATATCAATTAAGAACTATTATAACCATTAAAGGAGACTTTGTAAAACCCCAAACTTTTCTTTTCACGTGTCTATAGAATTTCATTTTGTGTGAATGATGTTTTCAGGCTAATGTAAATTTTATTTTCACTAAAAGATGAATTAGGAACCCAACCCAGAATGACAAGTATTAAAGTAAAATGATAGTCGAAAAATATTGGAGTTGACTGGTATAGAAATGGGTCAAAAATAAATTAAATCAGATGGATTTATGATAGATCTAAAATAAACTTGTTTTAAATTATCGTAGAGTAAATTCGAAGCATTATTGGGCTAAAACATAAGGACATAAGAATCGGTCATAGTTATGGATACTTAAAGTAAATCGATCCAAGTTATTTGTTGATATGTTTAGGTGTAACATGTTATTAATTGGATATGAAATTTCCATCGAAATTGGAAAGATTTTTTTAATCCAGTTAATTATTTTGGACAAGAAATAATAGATGTACATGTGAATGGGCTTTAAGCAGTAGTTATTATGTACATGAAGAAGTTCTTATTATTTTGGAACAAAAATGCATGAAAATCATATGTTGTCAGGCTTATGAAGGAGTAGATGTGAGGGACATAAAATTTGTTACAAGTGAGGCCAATATATGGTATGGACATGTGTCATTTGGGTGAGACAAAAATGAAAACAACTTGTTATATGTGGGAGATAAGTAGTGTCATGGATAATACAACAAGTTAGTGGCTTAATTAAACAAAGATGGTGAGAACTAAAATAGTGGACAGCTGTTGGAAGTAAACATTGTAACGTGGGGACAACCCTCTTCAATATGTAGCATGTAAAGAGATGATGGAGGAGCTGCTCCACCTTCATTCCATCGAAGTTTTAGCTCTCCTTTGGACCAAAATTGATGAAGAATAATTGTAGCTACTTCCTTCATGAATAGGTCTTCCAAGTTACTGCCTTTAGGAAATAAATTCAGTATGGTGTTTAAGCTAGAAACCATGGACATCTTCATCAACGCTAGCTGTGTGCAAAAAAAGAATGGACAACACACTACCATCTGATTTTAGGTATGTTAAACCACTCTTGTCCATCCTCTTTAGCTGGTCACGTGAATGCTTAATTTGGAAACATGAATTTCCTTATGAATTACGTGAATGTTTGACTATGATTTGAAGAAAGTGGTAAGTTTTCCTAACTATGTTGGTAAGTTTTCCTAACTATGTTTAATGAAATTATGTATTAGGATTCTCGGTTTCCTTAAACAGTCCTAGTTTTTTAGCCCTAACTTAGTCTACAAAACTCCAAATTGGTTGATTCCAACTATAAATGAAACCTAAGCCATAGTACTAAAAATATCTAGAGGAGACCTAGACCTAATTCTAGCTGAATTATATTAAAAATTGAGATTGGTTATGGTAACCTAATATTATCACTGTGTTGAAGCAACTTGTGATTTTTGGTACATGTTTCATAATTTAGAAGTTGCAATGGCATGATTTTTAATGATATAAAAACTAGAGGCATAAGGGAACAAATGTCTTAAAACTTTAAAACCTAATTTGAACGTTTTATATGTGAAAATTAAGGAACAGGTGGAGGTATGGTTAAATGAAGAGAAAAACAGCATAGTTAAATGAATAGAAAAACAACATGGTAATGGAGAGGAAAACAACATGTATATCCACATCTTATGTATGTTAGTCAATGGATATTAATTGGCAGCATGTAGATGTTATATATGTGGCTTAATGGTTGTTCAATGGTAGCATACATGTTGTACATAGTTCAATGGTTCAATGTAAGGAAAATAGTAGATATATACTATGTACATTATTTAAATGGAAAGAAGACAACACGTATAAATCATGAAAGTTGTTTAATGGTTGAATGAAAAGAAAAAAAGAATTTTAATCTTACAAAATGCTAAGATTTTGGCGAAGCCCTTTGTCATAAAATTTGTAAAACAAGGTGGTAAATTATGGATGTACTTAGCAAGTTTTAGAATCCTTCAGGGGTCTCTCTCATAGCTGAGTAAGATAATAAAGTTTTCTCTATCACCATAGATGTGGCACTAATAAAGGAAAAGCACTAAACACATGAGGGTGGTTTACAATAAATGACAAACAATGAGTGTGTATTTAAATTGATCTGTTAAGTTATTGCAAATTATTTTTAAATTTAGTTCATACTCTTATTATTAATTACCCAAATAATTTTAATAATAAAATTTATACCGTTAACATTTAAATCATTTTATGTTTATGTGATGACATTATGATTTTGAAAATACATCTTCTACAAATTTTTTAAATTATTTTTATGACAACGGTGTTGGACTACACTTTTTTTCATTAGATGTATTTTTTATTTTCCCTAATTCATAATATTTGAGAAACAAGAAGGATAATCAATTTATTTTAAAGCCATTTTCATCATTTCCTATTTAGAAAGCAATTATAAAAGGGAGAAGGTTATTCACATCTAATGTTAGAAAGGCCTAACTTACCCCCAAAAGCTAGCTCAAGAGAGGAAGTTTGCTTACTATTATAAATTGTTGAATGCTCTTATAGTTGTCCGATGTGGGATTCCTGACACACCTTCCTCCGTCCAGAGCAGGACTGGACATCTAATGGACATATTGGGCAAAGGGACATAACCGGGCACCGCCCCAGACATTCGAGACAACCTGGCTCTGATACCATGTTAGAAAGGCCTAACTCACCCCCAAAAGCTAGCTCAAGAGGGGAGGTTTGCACACTATTATACAGTGTTGAATGCTCTTATAGTTGTCTGATGTGGGATTCCTGACACTGCTAGAAAGGCCTAACTCACCCCTAAAAGCTAGCTCAAGAGAGGAGATTTGCACATTATTATAAATTGTTGAATGCTCTTATAGTTGTCCGATATGAGATTCCTGACACACCCCCCTCAGTCCAGAGCAGAACTGGACATCTAATGGACATATTGGGCAAAGGGACATAATCAGGCGCCACCCTAAACCATCGAGACAACCTGACTCTGATACTATGTTAGAAAAGCCTAGCTTAACCCCAAAAGCTAGCTCAAGAGGAGAGGTTTGCACACTATTATAAATTGTTGAATGCTCTTATAGTTGTCCGATGTGGGATTCCTGACACAGTTAGAAAGGCCTAACTCACCCTAAAAGCTAGCTCAAGAGGGGAGGTTTGCACATTATTATAAATTGTTGAATGCTCATATAGTTGTTCGATGTGAAATTCCTGACATTTAAATCGAAAGATGATTCTCTTTAATATTATTATTGCGGTTGATGTAGGGAACAAAAAGGAATGACTAACTGATGAACGATTAAAAAAATATAAAATCGTCATAAACGAGTGTGGAGGTTGACTAATAATGGAGAATATATATATTAAGCTTCCTATTATATTCACTTAAGTAGTTACCTACATTTATAGCAATTCATAAGAATGGTGTTTTCTCTAACAATATCAAAATAATTTTATTCCTTATGCAAAAATGTTTCTAATAATTGTGACGTGTAGGTATATAACTAAACAACCAATACAAGTAAGTTTCTTCATTATTTTGTAATGTTTTTCTTCATCATTGCATAATGCTTAAGATTTTTTTTAATCTTGGAACAACCTATATTCTAAAAGATATAATTAAGTTCGCTCAAAGTACATTATATGAGTATGCTTATGTTGGATTATAAGTAACTAAAACGCACATAAACTTTTAAGGTGGCCAATATATGTTAACTTGAATGATAATATTTTAAGACTTGAGTTTAAGATTTAATGAAATTTTAAATTTAAATTGGATACATTTTATCCGGTCCTTAGAAATTTCTAAAAAGAATCCTATTCATCTATGGAAACACGACTCTTACAACTTGATCTAACTCTTTTGGTATTGAACCAAAACCATATTCTCTCAAGGTAATATTTATATATTTTGCTTTAGATTGATGACATATTTTTTATTACTTAATTACAAGTAAACTATTTTGCTGTTCACATTAACTAAAAAAATAATTATTTCATCAATCTCAATTTAGGAATTAACAGACTTAAAGTTACAAACTATATAATATTAAAATGTAGTCCATACTTAATTAACTTGCTATGGTAGATATATATATAACAACAACATCATAATTAAGAAAACTTTATAAGTTACATGGATATTTGTATTTTAAAGTTTTTGGCATTTATATTCTTTCATAAATAATAAATTATATCACCTTCTTAAAAAAAAATCATTGTTACTATTATTACATTACAAATAAATGAAACAAACCATATTCTTTTTTATATTTATAAATTGTTTATAATTATTTGACGATCCAATACGACATTAAAGAAAGTAATCAATAATGAAATAATATAAGACATCAAGGTTCTTAAAAATGAATAAAATTGATTAAAAAATTTTAGGGGTTGGATGAGCCTAATTTTAACATTTAAAGTTAAACTAGTATTGATTTTTATAAACCCTATAAACCAATTCAGCACACCTTTGACCTACTTAAAGAGTAACGTGTGTGCTTTAGCTCGACAGAACTTCAACCTGCTCAGGATCAGGGATTCTTTTAGAGGACTTTTAACAAAAATTCGTGGAGTGATTAAGATTGCTAAAGACGAATGATTAATTAATTAATGGGAACTAAAATTGGGAGCAGCTTTTAATTTCAAGGACTGAAAATATCCAAATCCCTATACAGATTACAGAAATTGCAAAGGGATAAAATGGTCATTTTGACCAGGAAACGGAAGCATTTCCTGAAATTTCTCTTCTATTTACCTTTACCCTCTTCTCGAGGTTGTCGTCGCAGAGTCAATCTTGCCTCAAAACCTTTCTCACTAAACTAATGTCCATGGCGGCCTCTTTCACCACCCTCGTACTTCCCTTATATCCTTTCCTCCTTCTTCTTTTTCTTCATTAGTTTTTGACGTTTTCTGGGCGTCCAAGCACGACTTGCCTTTCTCTTTATCTGACCACAAAAGTGCTTCCTTTTTTGCAGTCAAATGTTGGTTCTTTTTCAGCTCCGCGAAGCATGTCGCAGGTTAAGTCACTAAGCCCCTCTTGCAATGCTGTCAAACTTCGCAGGTGTAATGGGTTATCGTCAAATGTTTCGTCGTCGTCTTCTTCGAGCGTGTTTTTCTCGGGCTCCCTGCCTATTGCTCCTCTCATTTCCTCTTATGAGAGAAAAGCTCGTAGTCCTAACTCTGTTCGAGCTAGTGCCGAGGTTGGTGCTTCTTTTAGTTGGACTTTTTTCAATTGAGATGTAGTATTTAGTGTTAATGATAATTGAGATGTCCTGTTCTGGTCATTGGGATTTTGCTCAATAAGATGTTGGAGAACTGTTTGATAAAAAAAAATGTTGCAAAATTTTGAACTTTTTTTGTTTAATTCAGGTCGCGGAGTTACAGTCAAAAGTGACCAACAAAGTGTATTTCGATATAAGCATAGGAAATCCAGTAGGCAAGCTTGCTGGGAGGATTGTCATTGGATTGTATGGTGATGATGTACCTCAAACAGCAGAGAACTTCCGTGCTTTATGCACAGGTTTGCTTAGGCGCACTTTATTCTATATATCATTGAAATTTTCTTTTGTTCGCTTTATTTATAAAGCTTTTTTGTTTTGGTTTATCTTCCAATTCTGTATGTTGATTAGGGGAAAAGGGGTTTGGCTATAAAGGTTCGGCATTCCACCGTGTGATCAAGGATTTTATGATTCAAGGAGGGGATTTTGACAAGGGAAATGTGAGTTCCTTGTTGCCTCTTTAGGCTTATTATTTTATGATTCAAGGAGGGGATTCTACGATAAGTCATTTTCTTTTGTAGTATATTACGTTAGTTTTATTGGGATTTCAGATGGCATTAAATGGATCAGAAGAGACGGAACTTGAGATTTCACATTCTTTTACTTCGAATGTGTGTGTGTGTTTGTCTGTCTATGTGTGTCCGTGTTACTTTGCGCATATGCTGATACCTGGAATATAAAATCCATTGCAGGGAACTGGAGGGAAGAGCATATATGGTCGCACATTTAGAGATGAAAACTTCAAGTGTAAGTTATTAGCATGTAGTTTGCAAGTGAGGTATTCCCTCTTTGATTATTCTCATGTAAGTCAATCCTTGGTTGATTGAAAGATTTTGTTAATTTCCCTCTAGTTTATGCATTTGAAGATGTGCTTAGAGTTGCTTAGCAACTTTGACGTGCTTGTGGAAATTTAAATACTAAGAATATCTGGCCACAGTTACATTTAGCCATCAATTTTGTTTCTTAAAAAAGATTTCAGCTACCGATGGCTTCTGCTTTTTCTTTCCATCATTCATTCAGTTGTGAAGAACTAAAGGAGAAAAGTTGAGCTTTTCTATGTTGCTATGCGTCAGGCCATCAAATATCTTCTTGCTTCTAGTTTTGCTGGTGATTCTTTTTGAGTTCGACAGTATCCCTATAATGTCTTCTCTATGGTTTCTAATTTCATTTTTATATATAAACTTTGAGTTGTTATGTATGTCATCTTTTTCAGTGGCTCATATTGGGCCAGGAGTTGTTAGCATGGCAAACGCAGGCCCCAACACCAACGGAAGCCAATTTTTCATTTGCACTGTCAAGGTATACAACTGAATGCTCTGTAGATAATGTGTTACTTGCTCACTTGTGGGCTCCTATATCATATACTGTGTAGTTTTGAATATCATTAGCTGGATTTACCATGAGAATTGCGACTGAACAGGGGCAGGACCTCTTAAGAGATTTGAGAGCAGAATTGCTCTATTTATATTAATAATTTTCCTATTCTTATATCTATATATGCATGTACCAAGTTTGGGGATACCTATGATTTGTTTGGCAACTGGACAAGTCACATGATTCTGGAAATTTAGTGCAATTCCCACTCAAATACTGAACATTTTGGAGAAGAAATGTTGTAGTAGTAATCAATTGGCTGAAAATCAACAGGGAACAGGATGGAGATAGAGAAAAAACGAAAAGTGTAATTGGTACATTACTGATAGTCTTATGTTTACCGAACATTATAGGTGATGTCGGCAGCCTGTGTCTTTAACTGCCAATGATTGTGGACATGAATTTTACAATTTTATGTTGAGACTACAGCTTATTGACTATGATTTACTTGTGTGAATTGCATACCTATTCTGATAATCAATACAAGGAAATATGCGAGGGATTGGCTTCTAATAAAAGCCAATCTTCACCATGTCCTCTCGTCTTTGCTTCCCTATAGGCATTTTGTTGACCAAGTATAGCCAGAATGAGGTTCATTTTTTGAGTGTTCAGGACTTTAAAAACTTTTAGTTAGAGCTTTATGACTTGGAGACACTGATATCTTGCTATTTATATCATGAAAAAATGACAGACCCCATGGCTAGATCAGAGACACGTGGTGTTTGGGCAAGTCTTAGAAGGCATGGACATTGTTAAGTTGATCGAATCACAACAGACAGACAGGGGAGACCGTCCCACAAAGAAGGTGATTGTTAGTGATTGTGGTGAGCTACCAATGTCTGATGCATGACTTAAACTCAATCCTTACCCTTCTAACACTTGAAACGTAAAGAGTTGATGCAGTTTGCGCTGCTTAGATGGCCCTGCCTTGAATTGATAGTTTTAATCATAATGTTTTCAAGTCTCTTGGTAACTTGTATCCGACAGAAAAACAGTTGGCAGATGGACATGTTCTTCGCTTATAATAAGTTTTTCTCATCATTCAGTGTCATCAACTTCTTTAAGCTTGTGTTGTGCCGTGTTCCTGATGGAATGGGAATATTTGTAATAAGAAGATTCTGCTTTCTTTGTTGATTTTTTGGCCAAAAGAAAAGTAGTTTAATCTCAGTTTCAAAGTTAGTAACTTGGACTAGACCTGGAAGGGTCATTCTCTTCTTCTTTCTTTTTCCAGCGAGTCAAATTGACCAAGAAGAGAGAACATGTCAAGAAAAATGTTTAATTTCCATTCTATGGCACATTTCAATATTGTAATGGCAAAAGGGTCAATAGTGATCTCAAAATTTAAATTAAACACTATCATTTTAACTCGTTTAAAAAGAATTCTAAAATTTTTAAGAAATATCAAAATAACTCTGGTTAATTAGTTTTGATAACCCCTCCGTCAAAAAAAAATCCGATTGCCATATCTTACTCGTTTTTGTTTGGGCTCATGCTACATAATTATCCTACATGGTGAAGGACTCAAGAAATTGGAAAAAGATCATTAAGGCGGTAATATTTTGGGATATCGCAAATGTTGCTGTCTTTGATTATATTTTTGGCTGCTAGTTTTTGGTGTGGGGACGACTATGATTTGGGATTCTCAATTGAATTTATGACTATGATTTGTTAAATTTATGACTATGATTTAGGATTTTCATGCCTTGTCCGACCATCACCTCTAATTGTTTTTTGTACTCCAATTGACTTTCTTTCCTAAGCATTTTGCTGGGACTTCCAATCTTCTGAGCTAATAGGATAAGCGTTCGGTGTGGCCCAACTGACAAATTTTGAGAAGTTAAACAAGACTTGATTTTCATTTTGTAAAGTCTCCTATGAACTCAAAGTATTGTCATGATTGGATTATGCTATGGAATGTATGGAATATCTTTTTCAAGCAACAAATTCTAGGTGAATTTTTCATGAAATGCAGGCTCCAACTCTAAACCACAAAGCTAATATCTTCATAAATGTCCCATTCTAGGTTACACTTGAACCTATGCTTTATACATTTTGTATAATGGATCCTTGCCAAAAACTGAGTTTTTTTATTGTGGCAGCACTTTTTGATGTCCTAAATCTGCAAAACCTATGTTTAACTCGTCAAGTATGCAAACTTCATAACGTAAAGGAATTGTTTGTTTGTGGTTATAATGTATGTCTAGGCTAATACATGTATTAAGTATGTCATTAATTAACGACTACAAAATTGTTGTTATAATTTTGCTGATGGAATTCTCAACGTCTAGTAACTCTTAATTATAATAAGGTTAACAAAGTGGTTTCCTATTGTGGACTAAATGCTTATTTGAGGATATCATGGAGTGAAAGTATTTCGGGTACAAGATTTTTAGGATGTCCCTATTATTTTGTTCGTAACTGTGAATTTTTTTCGATGGTACAATAAGAAATTTTTAAGAGAGTCATATATGTAATTAAAAAATTGAAGAATAAAACATCTACACTAAAGAAGGTTGCTAAAAAAATGAGAAGTATACATGGACCAAATGAAGATAATGTGCAATTGAAAATTATGAAACAAAACATTGAGATGCTAACCAGTGAGAAAAAAGAGTTAAAGTTGATGTTATTCAATTTGGTTATAACGTTTGTTTTAGTTGTTGTTTCATTATGCATCTTACATGTGGTTGTAAAATTTAAATTTTAGTATGACCAGTATGATTGTACTTATGCTTTTTATTATTAAATGGAGGTATACTTTGTAAGACATTAAATACATCAACTTTCTTTCGATAAAAATATTTCAATTGATATCTATTTCGATTACTAGCTTAGTATCTACTTCCATTCCAAAGCAAAAGTTTCGTTACTAGCTTATTAGATGAACCTATCAAAAATGGAGCAGAAGATATATGTACAATCATAAAGCATATAATAGAACCTACTTGGCATTCAGATAATATCAAATCTCCATGCATATAAGATATGTCATATATAAACATATATCATGTATTTGTCATAAATACAACCATCCTATAAGAAAAATAACAATGTAGTTACAAAATACACCAAAATAATTGTCATATAATTTAAAATATATCAAGTGTCTAGTTTGTCAACTTGTTGGATGTTAGTCCCAATTGTCCGTCTCCTTTTACTTGTAATAACTTGTAATTATATGGAGGTCAAGCTAGATTTACCCTTAAATCTAAGACTTTTTATTTCAAATGACAATTTAAAAGATCTTGGATTGACGTGTCCATATTTCATTTGAGTACTATTTATGGAACTGGGAAATTGTGAGCCAACCTGTTTGTGAACATTCATATGAGTTTAAAATTGATTAAGATCCTAATGAATGTATATGAGTTTAAAATTAGTACAACTCACATTAATGCTTTGTTGACTAAGAAGACATTCATTACCAACTGACATGCAACTTTGACGTTGAGTTTGATGGACATAAATTGGATGAAATTAGTAGCATTGTAATTTGTAAAACGTAAGAATCTGGGTTTAGGTTTAGGTTTAGGTTAGTATTATACAATTACCTATGACAATTCTCTAACATAAGGCCTTCCAGCTAAACCTGTTGCAACCTACAATATAATATGTATAATGTTAACATTGTTCATTAGATTAAAATTAAAATTAAGAAAAGAATTAATCACTTACATTGTTATGTTGTTCATTAGGTCTTGATACATTACAAGTTCTACTATTGTGTCCAACTACACTATATTTCTTACATTTTTGTAGTTGTCCCTTTTGTAACACCTTACTTGCACTTGATACTTCTGTAGCTCATTTTTGTCTTCTCTCTTTCTTTTTTTGGCCTTCCTAGCATCACCCCATTTCCTCTAAATCACTCATTGGCCAAAAGATCATTCCGCTAATTGGTTGTAACACTTAATCATACATTCTTAAAAAGGTTATGCTTTTGCAGCAATCAGCTACAAATACCTCCAATTTTTGTTTAGAGTGATTGATAACATTGATGAAATGTTTGTATGGGTAACCATATAGATCCCTTGCTCTGCAGCTATAATGATTGTTCCTTCCTAGTCTTAGAATATGCTTTCCATCCTCTTTATTTACTTCATATGATTTATCGACATTCCACACAATTCTCCATTGCATTACGTCCTTCTTAACTTTTTCTAGCTTCTTAATAACTATAGGTGCAATATCTAATTTCTGTGCATATATATATTATCCTTTCAGCATGTCTCCTTATCCCCATTGTCCTATAAGTTTCTAGCTTACTAATCACTGATCTGTCTTTTGCTAGGATGATCCATTTGTTGAAAGTTTCGCTCAGGTTATTGTTAACTATCAAACACTTTGACTTAAATGATTGGTATGACCTAACCCAACTCTCTTATAGATAATCAAGCAAATCATAAACATATTCAGGTCTAATTTTACCCATTTTTTTGATTGCTCATTGAAATATTCAGCATAAGTTGACCATATACATGCCCAAAATTGTTTCCTTAAGTCTTCACCACTTCATTGACTATGTTAATTATGATAAATGTGTTTGGCACACACTCTATAACATACTTTTAGAAACGTCTCTTCAATAGCTCATATTAAACCTTGAAAACATAAGTAATAAAATAAATGTCAAATAATAAATTATAGTAACATATCGTACAAAAATGTAAGCAAAAAGAACTAAATACCTTTTGAAGGTCAAAAATTATTATCACTCCATCTCAATTTTCTAACTCTAAATTAATAAATAGGAGCAATAAAAACCAGCTCCATGAATCAATATTTTCAACTTCAACAACCACCCACGCTACAGGATATATGCTCCCATCTTCATCTCTTCCAACTGCACTAATTAGTTGCCCTTGAAAATCATTCTTTAAGAAATAAGCATCCATC
The DNA here is from genome assembly GCA_027575705.1 of Erythroxylum echinodendron. Classification (NCBI taxonomy): domain Eukaryota; kingdom Viridiplantae; phylum Streptophyta; class Magnoliopsida; order Malpighiales; family Erythroxylaceae; genus Erythroxylum; species Erythroxylum echinodendron. The sequence continues at coordinate 7,043,880 of JANZXR010000003.1, forward strand.
CCAAGTATAGGTCTCAAGTGCCTTCATCATTCATTTATAACCCCAAAACATATATATAACTTCTTGAACTTTAACACAAAGGTTTCTTAATTTTTAGACAATTTCAATTCCATTATTAATTACGAGTTGCTATGTTTTAACTCTTGGATATAACCATGTAGCTTCAACTATTCACGAGCATAGTGTAATGCTCACTTCTTTCTTAACTTCCTCTTAGCAATCCTTCACATCGTAGAATTCACAAATATGTTCAATTTTTCTTTGCATTCTTTAACTATCTTCATAGTGGTAATGTTAGGCTTTTCTAGAATTCTTTCCCGGAAAATTCTAGCTAGAAACTTTGTTGATACCATCTTAGGATTGTTGGTTGTGAAATATGTATGCTCAGACCTATATGTTTTTATTTTGACACATACATTGTTACTATCATAGGCTACATATAGCTCTCACATGCATCCTTCAATGCATCTAACTCTAACTTACAAAGAATTCCTTTTTTTATTACACATTAAAGACTGCTGTTATTGAGTAATCAACAACAACATCTTTGAACTCCTTATCATTGGTGAACTTCATTCCCAGTGTCCAATTTAATGAAATACTACCTGCTTTATGTCTTATACTTGTGCTAGGTCTTATAATTGGCTCCCTGGACACCTGTTTACTAGGGTACTGATCACTATCAATGAAACTTACATAATCACTAGAACCAATGTCCATTGGTTGGTCTCCATTGGGAATTGAAACATCAAATGTATTGTTTACACCTTCAGCTTCATCATCACCTTCAACTTCATTAACACCTTTAACTTTATTGCCACAAATTCCCACATCCCCAACATTATTATTCTCTTCTTCATTGATATGTATATCAACTTTATCATGCGTAACTTTCTCATCATTACCTGTTATAGCTAAAACTTCTCGATCTATAATCAATTCATCCAGTTTATATGCGAGATACACATAAATTGTCCCGTGTATTTTTAAAAGGTTGATTAACCTAATGCAACTTTCATTAAATTCAATGAGCCTTAAAGACTCATTGAATTTAAAACCCTAAACTCTATAATATTCCTTATCAACTTGTAAGTATCCAATTTCCTTCCCCATCTCACAAATTTGTCTATAACTAACAAAATTAAGATCCACCTTATTAAAATAACTCAACAACCCACCCTTATAACTCACCTTGAGATCTTTCTTAAAGTATGACCATAATATAACTTCAAAGTCTCATATTGAGTCATTATAACCCTATAAATGTCAAGTGTAAATCACAATTTGACGATCGCTTACAAACCCATATACAAGCTAGTTTGTGTAAGGTTATTTGAGAAGAAAATAACTCAACAAACAAAAAAATTATATAGAAGTTATTTCACATGTGTTTCTATAAGACACTCACTTTGGTGCTTTTCACTTTTAAAGTGGTACTACCTAAATTTTAGTTTTAACCTAAACAAAAAATGACGGGGGATAGGTAGTTGGAGGACAAGTAAATGTGAGTCCATATACAACATAAGTGGGCATATGTTTTTCAGTTTATTTGATATATATTAATACATTTTGTTCTACTAATTATCTTTTAAGTAATAATTATTCTCCACTAATAAGCTTCATATATTGTTTATATTGTTACTTATAGTGCCATTCAAAAAATTGATAGTGATATATATTCGAGAGTTAGAGGCCTAAAGACGAATGATGATCCAATCATTGGGAGAAGTTAAACCAAACATTCTACTCTTGTGACTTTAAATGTTCTTGTTAGTCCCTAATGGTACGCAAGAGGGGAGGAGAATTGGATTTTTATAAAATTTAACAATTTTCTAACCATTGTACTCAATTAATAATAATCAATATAAACAAGGATGAGAAAATTGCTTAATCTATATTAATCTAACAATTGAAAAATAAATTGAAGACAATAGGAAAGAGAGAGTGCAAATCGATTTATAATGGTTCAAAAAATAACTTTTGCCTACATCCACTCCTAAGATTTTTCTTATAGTTCCACTATAATTCTTCTTTCAAGGCAAAGAACAACCTTTGCACAATCTTTCATAGTAACAAGGAACTTTTTTTACAATCTTCTTCCAAGGTGAAGAAGAACCTTAATACAACTTGGATCGCCCAGTACAATATTCAATACCCTAACAAAGTGTTAAAATTAAAAAAATATCTCAATTATTCACTTGATAACTCCATAATAGCTCGCTCATATAAATGTGATATAATGATGTTCAAATGATTGGAAAACTCTTTAAACTGTGTGTATACAGTACCCAAAATATTTTTATGCTAAAACTAATGAGAAAATACCTATTTATTGTATTTTGAGACCTAAAATAGTCGTTGGAGCTTAGAACTAGACGTTACAATGGCTAAATACAATGCAACAGTTGGCCACTACAGCATACTAAAAGATTAGTATGCTTTTGCAACACTAAATTCACTAGTTGTTGGAACATTGATCAACTAGTACACTATATAAATCAACCAAATCAACCAATGTTGTAACATACTCTCTACACATCAAATTTAACAACTTTAATATATATTGGTCGACCATATCCTATATAGGTCGACCAAGCACCTAAAAAATATTATTTTAATAAGTTTAAATGCTTAAAACCAATTTGTTTAATCCAAATATGATTAAAACACTTTCTAAAATGTTCCCCCCAAGATTATTTGAAAGATCAAGAGGCTATTATATTAAAATCAAAAGTTTAAATCCCTGTTGATGAATGTAAAGACTTATGCAATGAAGTAAGATGAAACAATTATGCATGGTGAGCCTTTTGTATCATCAAGTTAACCAAGTGAACTTATAAATAATAATACAATATGTACAATGACCTTGATAAGCATTGATGTCCTTTTGTTCTTGTTTCGAGCTTCATTTCATTAGTTATAAACTTCAACTTCTCTTTATCAACTTCATATACTATCTTCTTAAGTTTATGATTTCATTATGTACTAATAATGCTTTTCATCAAAATAATAAATACATTAGTAGTAATTATGCTTTATTATCGTCAAAATATCAATTAGAATCTCCTTTGATTCAATAGTTCTTTTTTCCTTTTAAAACAATAGATGCAAATATTGATAGACAATTAACGACAAAGAACAAAAATAATGGGGACCACGTGTTACCTTCACTTCAACATAACAAACAACAGAGAATGGATCGTCAGGCGACCATGAGAATAAACAACCAACAAAAAATGGGTTATCGTGGGACCACAGTAGAAAGAAAGAGAATCGTACCACACCTACCAAGCTAACGAAACAAACCAAGTAGTTGCAACACAACAAGTGAACCATAACAAAACAAGCATACTACAATAATCGCAACATACCAAACAGTATAAAAACAAGTTAGTATCTGGAAAGGATACGAGCATATCAATTAGGGCAATTAGGGATTTTCTCTGAACCCTTTGCCCATTTTTAAACAACAACATCTGGGTTATTGCCAAACATTGTTATATTTACATATTATTTTTCTCCTCTCACTTAATTGTCATAAGACAATGTTTGGTCAACAAACTAAATGCCAAATGTTGTCGCCCGGCTAAGAGAATTTCAATTTCTCTCCCTCCCTCATTAGATGTATGTGTGGATTAAGACCCAAACAAAATCAATATAATATATCATGTTTTTTTAATAGGAGCTTGATAGAGCTGTTATCTTCGAGTTCTTTCTAAATGTATCTAAAATGATAAGGTTATTTTGGTATATCTAAAAAACCTTAAGTTCTTTTTGAACTAGTTGAAACGATATATTTTAATTCAAAATTTGATGTGAACACTAAGGCCCTTATTAACCCTTTTGATATGCTTTAATTAGATCTATATGTTTCATTGGGTTGGATTTCAGAATTGAAACAAAGCTAAACAGATGTAACTTGATCTGAAAGGATTAAGGTAATATTATTAACAAAATGGTAGGTGATTTCCATTATTATTCTGTTGGGATAACATATTCTAAAGTGTCAAACTTTTTTAGATTTTTTCAATTCAATATCTAAGCTTTTAAAATTTTCAATTAAGTGACCAACCTCCTATTACTTTAAAAACTTAGTCCAAAATATTAGTTTTGTTAGTATTTTATAGATTTGGCTAACATAATCTTTTTTGTGTGTAATATGTAGGCATTTACGTGAAAAATTAATTACCAACTAATTATTTACATGGACTAAAACACCCATCCTATAACTTCTTTCGCAAATTAAGTTGGTTATTCTAGTCCACATAAATGATTAGTTGATAATTAATATTTTACGTGGATGCTTACATTTTATAGATAAAAAAGATTATGTTAACTAAATTAAAAAATACTAAACAAAATTAGCATTTTGAACTGAATTGCTAATTTTATGAAAAGTTGGTCGCTTAATTAAAAATTGTAAAAGCTTGAACAATAAAATGTAAAAAGTTGGACACTTTAAAATTTGTTACCCTCATTTTACTTCATCTAATGGCCTCATCTCTACTATTCTTGCATAATGATCTCTCTGCCACAGATTCTTGAACTTGTTGGCCCAATTTTCGCAGAAAGAGTTAGAATTGTAGTTTGATGTGAATTCACTACTTCTAAATTGGTTGAAATAAGGATCAAATACTCAGTTTTTATTAAGTGAAGAAGATATGATACTTGGTCGGGTCGGTCGTGCTGGGCCCGAGCCCAGTCGTAATGACCCACAGGCCGATCGGTCCAATCTTCAAAGATCA
>JANZXR010000003.1:7048724-7069794 GCA_027575705.1 Erythroxylum echinodendron
TGTGTATTGGCCATAAGAGAGGTACGCATAATCATAACCCTAGTTTTCTCTGCTTTCCCGCAGTCCCTTTCTTCACCGAAAAAACTAACTTGAGCGTCGGAGAGGCCTATCGGGAAACGACCCCCGACGTGCCTTCTTTGTTTTACAGGAATCCTTGAGCCAGAATTCTTGTGTTCGACAGTTGTCTCTATGGATCCAAACAGCAACGTACAGCCTCGTCAGAATCCGGCTGAACCAATACTAAAATATGATATACATTAATAAATTAATAATACTTTTTTAAAAAAATTAGATTAGATTAGAGTTTGTCAACCTAATTCTCACGTTTACGAAATTCTAAGGACCTACTTCTCATTAAATAAAATAGGAATAAAATTAAATAAACAAGATTTATAAAATAGCAATTAATGATTTTTTTATAAGAATGTGTCATCAATCTTTATTTTTGTATCCTCCACAAAGAAAATTACCCAAACCCACAAGCCAGTTAAAGTACGCGACAATATATTACTGGATTAGTGGGATAATTTCATAACGACAAAACATAACTAGTGTATCAAAATGAAAGAAATACGTGCTACCATTACCATAGATCTAGATTGAATTTTATTATTTATCTAATCCAAATAATATAAATCCTCCCCTAAAATCCAAGATTGATTAGACCCTTTTATTTCTTTTTGGTCCCCAAAGAATTCTACGCCTCACGTGCATCGAGGAAGATCCTAACAAGATCCTTTGTCACGTGACCCATGTGGTGGGACCATGTTCTCCTCACATGAACACACAACTTTGTTCTGTGTTCAAACGGGAAAAAAAACACAAGAGATTGTGAGGATCCGCTCCTGTCTACATGAGTGGACCCCACCCGTACTGGCGGCTGAATGTCTGTCTGATCCATATCCGGACACGTGTACAGTCATGTAGCCATCACACCAGCGCCTGGGACAAAATGAGAAACCTGAAAGTGACACATCATATGGACGTGGAGTTGCGTGGTGTTCTATTTTCAACGCCGTTGAGATTCTGTCGGTGACCACTTCTTTTTCAATAAAATAGAATGTTGTGCAAAATTATAATCTAAAATAATGGTCACTATCATTGGCATTAATTGCGTGATTGATGTGAAGATCTTGTCCTAATCTAATTACTAGATGTTGTCTTTACAATTATTTGGAGCGAAAAAATCCTCCCACGTGGTCTTTTTCACACAAATTTTAGTAGAATGTGGAGCAAATCTTCGTCTCATAAGAACTCGAGCATGGAGCTGCGTTTCCAATTAATCTCATGAAATGTTCAAATAATAATTACATAGTCATTATTATTAGGTTATATTTGGAATGTAGCACAGGCTGTATTTGAAATAGGATAGAAGACAAAAGTTTTGACATTTTTCAATAACATTTTTGGTGCTATTCGTCATGCAGTTCATGCCCTGATAAAAGCTGACCAAATGATAATAACGGACAAAGGGTAATTTCAGATGGCATCAAATAATAGGTTTTTTCACCCATAATGAGTTAAATAACCCTCCACAGTCCACCTACCGCAGATGATCTGACCAAATGGACCAATGGCAACTTAAGTGTGTTCTTGGATACCGAAATCCTCAAGGCAAAAAACAACAAACTCAATCTGAAAAAAGGTCAGATTCCTGTAAGATTTTTTTTTAATTTTCGGGTATAATATGAATATATATTTATATTCTACAATAGCACCAGTTTGTTCCACGTCCCATTTGCTACAGACAAACACGAGTTTTGGGAGGATTACTGTTTCTGCAAGTGGTTCTACCTACTCAGAGCACTAGCTGTCACTGTGCTGTAAGAAAAGAGACTAGGCACAGCAAATTTGCAACTTGCTCCTTCTACTTCAGGATCAGGCCAATGTAGGTTTTTTTTTATATATATATATACAGGGAAAACGGAGCAAACGAGTCAGCACTCACAACCCACTATAGCTAAGCAACTTCTTTATTTAAAACTGCAGCGAAAAGTCAATTTCGACGGCCAACTACGTATTAAATAATACACAAAGGGGGAGTGGTCCACTTTATGAATCTGCTTTGTCCATATCCATTTCTATTTACTTATTCCCGGTTGGTGAGGAAGTACAACGAAACATCATTCCTAGGAGGACTTCCACACTGTATTCATTAATCATTATTAAGGTTGAAGAACAAGGAGCTAGGATCTCTGTCTCGGTTCTTCGTCTACAAGAATATTCAATATATAAACAGGCGTCATCCATGTCCATGCTTTTACAAAGTGAGCACCGGTCAAGTTCGTTATGTCCTGGCCTAAGTTTTACCTATTATATTCTGTTCTTGCAGTAACAATGAAGTTGGAATTCTGCTGTAGAAAAATGCTACTGTGTTAAACTTTATGTACAGTGCACATACACTGAAAATTGCGGGAAAGAGACACTTACAAACATTTAAGTTCCATTGCGATTTTGAGGCCTGAACCAAGATCAACAAATGGATTGACCTGCAGCTATCAGGCACTTAGTGAGCAACTGTGACAAACTAAACCAACATTTACAGATTCTTGCAGGGCCTAACTTAGAGTTGAGAACTATTTGGAATGCTGCTCAGGAACATGACTTTATTAACCCCAAGTTATAAAGAAACTTCTCTGATCTAGACCGAAAGAGATCACCCAAAGAGAACCTCCCACGTTCCTGAGGTGGAAACTTTGAACACTCATCATCTTTCACTCGCAACACTGTGATGCCAATTTCTTTCCTAACTGCTTCGATTGTTTCAGTTTTCACCGGACATCCTGATGCATCAGTCACATAGAAAACATTCACAGCCTGAGAACCTTTGGTGGTTACTTCAGCTCGAGTGACCGAAAGACCATTTTCCCTGAATATGCGCGTCACATCAGATAGAAGGCCAACCCTGTCCTCGCTACAAAGTTCCAGCTTTATACCCTGGAATAAAGCAGTTTACAATTAGCCATTCGTGAACTAGATCAAAGAATAGGGTTGAAATTAAACTATGCTCGCGCTTCTACCTCTGAACTTCTCCTTCTGATGGCAGCCTCCAAGCAGTTGATTACCCTCTGTCTCTCGGCTTCAGAACTAATCGGTGATCCGTCAATATGCCTGATATAATATTCCTATTGACCAACCAAGAAGTAAGATCCTAGTTAAGAATAGTGAAAATACATTTCTTTTCTCAAATCAAAGATTAAAAAAAGGATCTTCAAAGAAAAATGCTAGTTTGAAGAGAGAACCTGATAAGCCTCTGGACCTTCAGCTATGATTGTTGCATGATACACTACGTATTTCATATCTGTTAAGGTACAAACTGTATCAAAGAGTAGCTTAGGGCGATCTGGGCAACTCAAGTTCACAACAGTATAACCTTTATCCAAACATCTTTCCACTGTGACAAGAGGTGTTTGCCGATCACTTGCTGACCCAAAACCATCGCATTCCACGTCATAGTCGCGATCAGCATACATCATCTGATGCAACCTCCTATCCTTATGAGTTGAAACCACAGAAACAGCTGTATTGGCACTTCGTTTATCTCTGTCTCCCTTTAGAACATACAGGAGAAGCTGTTTGATCTTACCAAGCCGATCTGGATCATCTATCGGCAACCCAGTCGACTCATCTGTTATGTAGACCACAGATGCCATTCTTGAATTGTGGGTCCAGACTTCTGCAGCCACTACATTACACTTGAGGTCAGCAAGAACAGCAAATACTTCAGAAAGCAAGCCTGGTCGATCTCTTCCAGTCAATTCAATTGTTGTGTTTTCAGCATCAGCTTGGACACCAACAGACCGGCTCAAAGACCGGAAGCTCAGTGCTCCTGGTCCCAGAGACTGCAACAAATAAATTGTCTCATCAGCAAGTGTAGAAGAATAATTGTTTCAACTGATTGCTATTACTTTCTATAACAAAGACAAAAAATCAAGGGCTGCGTCTCGCCTATCTTGTCATTATCTACTCATTTCTTGTGTCATATTGAGATGTGGAGTAATACCCTTATATAGACATTTTCCTCCACTATTTTGGTGTTAACTGGCATTCTGAAACATTTTCACTTCAAACAACTTTCTCTTTTCCTTTATTTCTTAAAGATGAAAATGTGTAATTTTAGTCCATAATCTGTGTCCAGAAACTAGTCTTAAGCCTGAAATTCTTCTCTACAAGCAAAGACAAACTCAAAAGGAAGGACAAATCTGTAAGAGCCAGAAAAGCACTCAACAGAGCCAGAACTATTAGAGGAGAAGAGATTTTCACATTTTAAGTTTGTTTTCTGTGTCCCTTGGCATTTTCTACACGTTTTCTGCTTAACTATTTAGAGGAAAAGAACGTCGCAGACCTACCTGCTGAATTCTTTCAGACACATCGTCCTCAGGTAGCTTATTCCCGTTCTGATCTGCAACGTGAAACACTGCGGAGACCAATTCAGAACGGGAACGTCAACCTTAAAGCAGAGAATTGAAGAACCTTAAATTGAAATCCAAGACAAAGAAACCAAAAGCTAACCATCCATGAACCACTCCCCATCAGAAGAAATGTAAGCTCGTCTAATTATAAGATCCATATCTGTCAAAACTTGGACCACCTCTAGTAAACTACCATGCTTATTAGCACTGTCAACCTGAAAATTTGCGTCAGGATCAAACCAGTTAATCACGAAACTCGTGAATTCTTTTCGAAATGATCCTAAATGTCTAAATGATTTCAAATAGGAAACACCTTAATCAAAGTGGCTGTCCTGCTCGAAGCGTTATCAACAGTAACCCTGCATAATCAACGTCAACAATAACAAACATCAAGTTCCAATGTTTTCAGTTAAAGAATCGAAATTTCAAGAAAGTGAAAGTACCAACTTAAAATTCCGCAGGAAAAACGACCAAAGAGCAACATTAAACAAAATCCCAATTAAGGGGGGGAAAGAAAAAGGAAACAAACATGAATAATACCTTGGAGGGTTCATTCGAGTCACGAGCTTCTCAAATTCATCATCCACTGACAAAGAAGAGGACCAGTAATCCATTTGTAGAAAGGAACAAGAAATTACGGGGCCAAAGCTGTTCAGGCGCAGAAAAATGAGCTAGACTCTGTTTATCTTCAACGAAAATGGTTTCTTTTTGGTATAAAAATATGAACTTAAAGCACTTTCCGTGCAAACAAACTTTCGAGACTGAGTTGGGGTTGTGGTCGTGTGTCTTTGACGGTTGGTGGTAGCCAGTGGTGGTGGCTCTTGAGCTGGACGAAGAGTTTTTGGAGGGACACCACATTAAAATCCGGATTGCACTCGCCAAATATCGCAAAGACAATTATTATAAATCTGATATATACTTGGAGAAAAAGAGAAACAGAAAAAGAGAGAGCATCGGACGGGGCTCTCTCTCTCTCTCTCTCTCTCTCATCGTAGCTCGGTGGCTGCTGACATGGACCCACAATTCTCCTCTCCTAGCATTAGCATTTAGTGTGTTTTTTTTAATTATTATTTTGTTTTTTTTTTTTGTGCCTCACAGCAGCATCATGCAGGCTAGGCGGGCGGCTCTTTCGTGTGTTTTTCCGTACGTGTTTATAACAACTTTTTAGCCTGCTTTTCATAACCCTTTACAGACTCTTGCAAGACACAGGGCCTCTCTTATTTTCTTTGTCTTGTCTTTTGGTATTCTCTCTTCATTTCTGCTAATTAAGTCAGTCACCGGTTAACCTGCGAATCAAACCAAACTCTTTTATTTGCCATCCAAAGTTTTAAATTGTGGTTCACACTTACATTTATGACTGTAATATACTTATGGTGGTGAAATTTCTTAGCATAAAAGCCTCATGATTGAATTTTTATTGTTTATAATTATTTTGTGTTTATTCAAGCAGACATTCAACATAAACATTTCAAATATGTTTTTCTTCTTGGGGCTTTTATGTTTCTTTTCCTTTGATAAGTGCAACTTTACGTAGCTCAAAAGCTAAAGTAGCTGAAACCTATAAAGATAGGCTAAGATAGAAGGCAAACTCTTGACTACAAATCTTCCTCCCTAAAATAATACAAGTGAAAATGTTGCAGAGACTTTGTTGTGCTTTTTCTAGGCGTAGAGAATCCAATTTTATCATTTTGATATCTTAGTTGGATTTTGTTGGGGCTTTTCTGCACTCTCTTGATTTTGAGAGTAAAAGGAATTGTCTTTATATCTGTCACTTACTTTCCTTATCTAGCAGGATTTTGCTATTGATGTAGGAACCCTTCGTCTCTCTATTTTCACTCTCGACAATATCTATCACAATCTCATAATAAGATTTATTTGGCTGCTTCCAGATTATCATGATAAAGTTACAACCCACTTGTCTCATTTCTTTTAAAGTTGCTATTTCATAAATAGACTATCTGTAAAATATTTTGCAGGAAAATAAGCACGAAGAAGTAAGATGGAGAAGAGCATACGTAAGTCTGGCGTAGGAGATAAACAAGGGAACACTTTGTAGTAAGAAGTAATTTGCCGTGATACAACCTGGAGTTAACCTACACTAGTGATGTTTGGTTATATTTTAATTTACTGAGAGCCTGACTTGATCAGATGATCCTAACTAACCATCCCACACCCCTGTGAGTGCACAAATGTTGTTGGTGCTAGTCAAGCTTGAGAACATGACCATGGACATGAATACAAAGTGACGTAGGGTAGGCGTCGGACAGAAGAAAGAGGAAGAAGAAGAAGAAGAAAAAGCAAGTGGAGCAAAGTATGGAAGAGTGATCAAGAGTTACCAATACAATAAATGCCACTTGCCACAGGCACAAGTGGTGGCACATGATGGCCACATGGATAGCTGTAGCGATAAAAGAGTTTCGGTTTTGTGTGGTTCGGTTGTCTAGGCATTTCGGGCAGTACCACATGCAACTTGAATGAACTAAATAAGTTAGGAGTTATTGCAAATTTCCTTTCCTTCCATATATGCATAGTTCTTGTTGATCTTTGGAGAGAAGCATATTTGCTCAGGTTAAGTGCCCGTGGTCGCGGCTTCTTCTTATGCACTGTATCAACAACAATTACTGATAATATGTATTGCAATGATAGTTATGGCTATGAGAACATATTCACAGAAGAATAAATGAACACTGATGTTTTACGTGGTTCATTAACACTTGAATACATCCACGGGAGTTGCCCAGGACTCCAATTCATTATGATCAATAATATTTTTTGTACAAGAGTATATGGCACACACTGATTGCCTTTAACACAAAAAAAAATCCTTACACACAAACTAAAGAATTCACAACAATACGTTAGTTGCTAGAATACCCTTCAAACTGTGTAACTTTCTCTCCTTTTCAACAGTCACACGCATGAATATCTATAGAGCAAGTTACATAACTGCACATAATTGTCAGATAACCGTTAATCACCATATAACTGTCAAACATTTTTGTCCTGTATTAAATCATATTATAACATACTCCCTCATGATTCAAACAGCCACAGATAATCAATTTAGACTTAAATCTTTGTCCTGAGCAGCACCAATTATATCTTCTCACCAGATAGGTTGAATGTGCAAGAAATGACAGTAACAAAATTTCTTACAGCTAATAATTTTTGTATCAAAATCTGAAGGATTAAATTCATTAGGAATTGAATCAATTGTAATTTCCTTTCTTAAAATGATATCTCTGATGAAATGATGTCTAACATAAATATGTTTTGATCTTTCACGAAGCACTGAATCTTTGCACAAATATACTGCACTCTGACTATCAAGGAATAACTTCACATCTCCATCAAGCATCTTTAGTTTAGTCAGCAAGCCTTTTATCCACATGGCTTCTTTCATTCCTTCGGTTGCAGATATATATTCTGCTTCTGTGGTTGAAAGAGCCACTGTTGATTGTAATTGACTCTTCCAACTAACACAATTACCTGCAACTGTGAAGTAATAACTAGAAGTTGATTTCCTTGAGTCAGAATCACCTGAAAAATTAGCATCCGTATAGCCAAAAACATTAACTTTATCTTCCCTCTTCTTATAAATCAGTCCATACATTTCTGTTCCCTTGATATATCTAAGCAAGCACTTAATTCCTTCCCAATGCGCCTTTCCTGGATTTGACATGAATTTACTCATGAATCTGATACTTTGTGCTAAGTTTGGTCTTGAACAAATCATCAAATACATAATTGACCCAACTACTTTCCTATAAGGAACTTTCTTCATGTATTCTTCCTCTTTTACTGATTTTGGACTATGAGCAAATGATAACTTACAATGTGCAAGCAGAGGAATAGAAGAAGACTTAGCTTTGTCCATTGCAAATTGTAACAATATTTTCTTCACATAATCTGACTGAGACAATCCCAGAATATCTTCATTAGAATTTCTAACCAACTAAATTTCCAGATTTATTCACTCTTCCAAGTTCCTTTGTTTCGAATTCCTTCTTAAGTAACTCTTTCAATGATTTAATTTCAGTAAAGGAGCTACTGAAGATAAGCATATCATCCACGTAGAGCAATAGAAAAAAGTTCTTATGATAAAGACATGTATCATAACTGCTATTTCTAAATCCAATAGAATTCATGAACCTGTCGAATCGAGTATACCACTGTCTTGGTGATTGCTTCAAACCATATAAGGATTTCTTCAAGAGACATACTGCATTTGGCGTATCTTTGTCTACATATCCCTCTGGTTATTGCATATAAATCTTTTCATCCAATTCTCCATTTATGAAAGCAGTAGTGACATCTAATTGCTCAATTTTCCAGCTATAATGCATTGCAAGAGATAGCATGATTCTAATTGTCTTGAATTTCACAACAGGTGCAAAAATTTCATGGAAATCAATGCCTTTCTTTTGTTTGTAACCCATTGCTACGACTCTGGCATTGAATTTCAGACCATTTCTTGAAGTTGGATCTTCTTTAATTTTGTAAAGCCACTTACACTGAATCACGTTTTTGTCATTTGGTTTTTCTACTAGAATCCATGTTTGGTTTTTGAATAGTGACTGCATTTTAGCATCCTTGGCCAATTTCCAATCTGTAGCATTTGTATAAGAAATAACTTCTTCGTAGTTGTTAGGATTTCCTTGATCTATTTCTGCAGCAATGTAGGCAACATATTCCATAATGTCTGCAGTGTATCTCCTTGGTGGAACAATCACTCTTCTTGTTCTATCTCGTGTAAGTTGATAATCATTCAATTGATCTGGATGTTGGTCTTGAGTTTATTCTTCAATTTCATGTTCAGATATTGGTTGATCAGAACACTGAATGAGATCACCATCAATGTTGTCATTGTTTGTCATCATTCTTTGATCTGCAGGAAGATTTGAGCCTGAATTTGGCAATTCTGAACCAATGGTGATCTTCATGTTGTCCTTTGCGTTCTCATTGTTATTGTTCCCTTTCTATTGAACTAATTTAGGCATGACAGACTTATTAAACTTCATATCCTTACTTGTGCGAATTTTATACCTTGTGTCATCTTCAATCAAAAGTTTGTAGCCTTTGACTCCATCTGGATATCCAATGAAGATTGCTTTGACTGCTCTTGGTTTTAGTTTCCCTACATTCTGATACATATATGCAGCACAACCAAATACTTTAAGATGCTCATAATTAGGAACTGATCCTGTCTATATTTCTTCTGGAGTTCTAAAACCAATTGATGAATTTAGACTGTGATTGATTAGATAAACAACAATTGAGGCAGCCTCTCCCCAGTATCTTTCTGACAATCCCGACGATATTAGTAAGCATCTTACCCTGTTGAGGATTGACTTATTCATTCTCTCTGCTACCCCATTTTGCTGTGGAGTGTAGGGAGTTGAATAATGTCTTTGAATTCTATTTTCACTGAAAAACTCATTGAACTCATAGATGCAGAATTCTAAGCCATTGTCAGTCCGTAGAGTTTTCACCCTTCTATCAAGTAAATTTTCTTGTTTCATTTTCCAATCTTTGAACATCTTAAAAGTCTGAGATTTTGAATTCATTAGATAGATCCATACCTTTCTGCTATGATCATCAACAATGGATAGGAAATAGAAGTTACTTCCAATTGACTGAGTAGAAGCAGGACCCCATAGATCTGCATATAAATATTCTAATTTTTCTTTTACACGATATGCAGAAGAATGAAACTTCTTTCTTTGTTGTTTACCAAACTGACATATTTCACAAATTGCTTCAGACAACTTAGTTTTCTTGAGTAATCCATTTTCCTGCAACTTATGAATTCCCTACATACTAATATGTCCTAGTCTTTTATGCCACAGTGATGTATCATTCTCATTCTCAACCATATAAACTTTATCAAATTCATTTACTGCATGTCCTTGCAAAATATATAGGCCCTTTTGTAGCTTTCCTTGTATAACTACATGATTTTCTTTCATGATTTTCTTAATGCCATGTCGAATGAAAATATCATATCCTTCTTTGTCTAATAAACTTACTGAAATCAAATTCCTTCGTAAACCAGGAACATACATAACATTTTTCAAAACTGTGATAGTGTTACCTAGAAGCTTTAGGTGGATTTCTCCTTCACCTTTGATCTCAAGAGAACCATGATTGCCAAGGATTACCTTTCCTCTTATTTTGTCATTAAAACTTTGAAACAGAATCTTGTGTCCACACATGTGGTTGGTACATCCAGAATCTAGTACCCAGTCCTCATTGAAAGCATGAACGTCAGTTATCTCTGTGTCTGCCACCAATGCTTCTAAATCCTCTTCTGAATTTTCAAAATTGTCAAGAATGACATTATTGGATTGAATTTTATTTCCATTTTCTTCTCGTTGCCTCTCAAAACAGTTTTTTATTAGACGTCCAGGCTGATTGCAGTAAAAACACTTTCTGTCCCACTTTCCAGATTTCTTGTCATTTCTTTTGTATGAATCCCATCTGCGATTCTTATCAAATTTCCTTCCTTTCTTCTTGAACCTGCTCCTGTCCTTTGAGTCATAGCCTTTGAATTTTCTTGAAAATTGCTTCTGTGATGTCTGCTTCTCTTTTGTAAATAGCGATACCATATTTCACTTCTTCATTGTATGAAATTTGTTTTCTTTTGCTCTTGCAATGTGCACCACTATGTCCAAATTTAAATCATCTCTTCCAAATTCAATTGCATCCCTCAGACCATCAAATGAATCTGGTAAGGAGTTGAGAAATATGACTGCAAGTTGATCATCGGAAATTTCAGTAGTACATGCAGCCAAGTCTTGAACAATTTTGTTAAAGTTGTCCAAATTATCACTGAAACTGACAGATTCATCAATTTTAAATCCAAACAGTTGTCTGATCAGCATGATTTTGTTTGGAAGTGTCTTCAATAGGTAGCTTTCATGAAGTTTATCCCAAACTTGTTTGGCTGTTTTTCAAAACTTCATTTCTCTCATGATGTTTCCAGACAGACCAAGTAGGATGGTTCTCATTGCCTGCCCATTTAAATCTTCGATTGTCTTTGTATCTGCATCACTTGGAAACTGTCCTAGATAAGTCTTCCATTCTTTATTCTTCACCAGTATGGCCTTCATATTCATTGCTCATACCGTAAAATCTCCTGAGCCATTGAACTTTTCAATGTCCACTCGGCTACTGTGAGTCATCTTGGTAGAGATGTCTACAAATAAGGCTCTAATACCAATTGTATAAATAACAGTTACTTATAATCTGTATTGCAATGATAGTTATGGCTATGAGAACATATACACAGAAGAAGAAGAAATGAACACTGTTGTTTTACGTGGTTCATCAACACTTGACTACATCCACGGGAGTTGCCCAGGACTCCAATTCACTATGATCAATAATATTTTCTGTACAAGAGTATATGGCACACACAGATTGCCTTTAACACAAAGAACTCAGAAATTCCTTACACACAGACTAAGGAATTCACAACAATACGTTAGTTGCTAGAATACCCTTCAAACTGTGTAACTTTCTCTCCTTTTCAACAGTCAAACGCATGAATATCTATAGAGCAAGTTACATAACTGCACATAATTGAAAATAACTTCTTCGTGTCTTTTTGTCAGATAACCGTTAATCACCATGTAACTGTCAAACATTTTTGTCCTGTATTGAATCATATTATAACATGCACACACACTAAGGCTTGGTCGTTCGTTTCCTTGGTAAAGTAGGTGGAGTCACTCAGATTTCCTCCATTGTTTTCCAATGAAACAGGCATGACGTTGCATTAATTTAAAACTAATGAATTTAGATTTCACTATTGAGTTCCTCATCATTAAGACCAAAGAAATGGGAGGAGCTACGGAGAGGATGAGCCCCAAATGCCAAACAATTACATTTTCATATATTTTTTCTATGTCAAGAGCACCAAGAGGGGACAGGAAGACCGTACCTGAAGAAAGCATAAAAGGCCCACCTGTTTTGGCAAGTGAAGACATGTGATTTGGGCTTCTTTTAAAACACGTGATTTAAAAGAGCACGGGTCACCCTTCTTCACATGCAAAATTCCATGATAGACTATTGGTTGTTCCCCTCTTCTTGCAGTAGGTTGCTCATATTGTCATTATCCAACAGTAAAACTATCGTAAGTAAATTGTCGTTGTTTTAATTTAGCAGCATGATGATGTTTAAATCAGCAAGCAAGCTATAGTTTGATTACAGATGTCTAAATAATTGCCTATTGTCCAGCATTGACCTAGTAAGTGACTTTTCCAGGTCACGGATGATTCACATTTCCTGTAAACAGTTCAAGTTAAGGAGTTTGCTTTGAGCCTCGACACGAAACTGGTTACAACATGCGTTTCTAAACAAGAAAGGAGAAACTGGACGACCCAAATGACAGATGGACTCCAATCATGTTCTGAACAAGTAGTCCAGGTATATTAGGGCCCGTTTGATAGTTGCTTCATCACATGTTTTTTCCATTGAAGTTGATATTCTTTTGATATAGGACGTTGAAGAGTGTCTTAGAATTATGTTAACACGATATAACGTAATAATTTGGGCTTACAACTTGTATGGAAAGTTGAAAGCAACTTCCTGTTATCAGAATCCGCCAGACTCTTACGTCAAAGGGTTATATATATGTATGGGGGGGGGGGCTATTGATAGTGGGAGTCATCATCCTTAATGGGATGCTTCCAAACTGTCTTTGCTGTAGTCCATAGGCCACATATTCCAAGCGGTTCAACTATTCATATCCCTATTCCCTGTTTCTCAAGGAATACCCTAAAACTGGCTATAGTACTACAGGTTGTCGGTTGTGTGCTCTATAGACATGTGAAATTATAAACCAAACATATACATCGGCTTATGCCCACATGCAGATGGGGGTTTTGATGCATATGCAGACATAAGTAGTCTATTCATTTCCCTCGGGGCTTGGCACTTGTTGCTGTTGCCTTGTGCTGGTATTCCACTGATATTAAAGTCGTAACTAGCTAGAGCTTCAAATCAAGACTTTGATTCTTTATCACAGTCTTGGATTGCTGAATATTAAGAAGGAATTAAAGTGAGCCTTACAGCTGTATGAAACTTGTTAAATATATGTGCGCGCGCGAATCATCTCTTTACAGGGAGATATGAACGCCTTGCCTTCCATTAAATAATATGTTCACTGTCAATGAGACTAATGAGAATAATGACCTGCCATTTACGTCAACTACAAAACGACGCTGCATTTTTTACTTATATTGTTTGCTTTATCTGATCGAACCAACCGATGATTTCTTTATACCGTGATTTATATGTCCTCGACTAGTATCTAAACATTTGTGTGTGTTTCTTTCTGCTAAGATGATCTGGCTCAAGAGTGCGTGTTAAACAAAAGTTTCAATATACTTGTGCTAAATATTTTGCATCCCCGTAGAGAAGTCGCAAAAACATAACGATTTAGATGAACCAACAAAACTAAAAGAACTCCCATCATATCCTTGCGCTAAATATTTGTGCAAGATGACTCCGGCAACGGAGCACCAAAGAAGAAACGAAGAAATAGATATTTCGTGTTACAATCCAATTAATTGATTTGTAATGAAGAAACTGTTCAAGATATAGATTCAGAGTGCAATAAGAAAAAGTTTTAACAACCTAATTACTGTCGATCATTGGATGTTTGCTTTTGATATCTGCTGTACACGTATTATGTTTTTTTGTACAAGTTGGAAAGAAAAAAAAAGAATGAACTGTTGGTCTTGATTTGTTTTGCAGCCAGCGTCGATCTATTTTGTACCTGCTGTCCGTGTGGTTCTTCTGGTATTGTGGTGTCATTTGCACTTTTGGGTTCTGTCTACATGAAGTTGGAGCATCATCAATGAGGCCCAACTTGCATGTTGCGATGGTGAGGTGCTGGGTTGTTAAAGATTTCGTAAAACAGTCGGCCAGTTGCTGCTGCGACGGAATATGGGTTGTACGGATGAAAATTTCTTTGACTGCATTCTGAACTAAGTGGCAATCAATTTTCATGTGTTTGGTGTGTTCGTGAAAAACATGATTCGCTAACTAAGCCATTGGACTTCGTAGAGAGTGCAGGCATACTGCGGTACTCGGATTCGACAGAGGAGTGATTGACGTTTTGTTGTTTTTTTGTCTTCCACGAAATGGGAGCCAAACCATATAAGTTGTAGTAACCTGTGACTGATTTTCACGAGAACAGGCACCCTACCCAATCTGAGTCAGAGAATGCTATTAATGTCGGGTTCTCTTGTACTGGATAATAAATTTGCTTAGCTGTTGTCGCTTTTAAATACTATAGAACATGGATCAGGGCATCCCAATGAGGTTGTCGTGGTGTGGTATTGAATTGGCTAAGTTGTACTGCGAATGTTAGATCTAGAAGAGTAAAATTGAGGTATAGGAGTTGTCTAATAAGTCGTCTGTACAGTTCAGGATCTTGTAATAGAACCCCTTCATCAATTGACAGTTTCAAACCTTGAGGAATAGGTACAGTGGCACATTTGATGTTCAATAAATCTGCATCTTTGATAATGTCATAAATATACTTCTACTGGGACAGATGCACGCCTGATTCAAACCTGAAAATCTCCACACCAATAAAATATTTCAACTACCCAAAATCCTTTATTATGAACTTTTTGTGTAATTCTTCTTTCACAACAATAATGTCAGAATCATTTTCACCCAATATCATCAGATCATCTACATAGATAACGATATAAATGAAAGAGCTAATTGTACCTCGTGTGAAGATGCAATTGTCCGATTCAGATTGTCGAACTGAAGGTGCAATAGTGTTGACGTTATCTCCTTGTTCCATTGTCTGCCAGCCTACTTAAGACCATACAAATTTTGTAATTTACAGATTTGCCCATGCAGAGTTTTGAAATAACCTTGTGAGGCCATATGTATATGTCTTCGTCGATTTAGCCATGCAAGTATGCGTTATTGATATCGCAATAATGTACGGGCTAGTTTTTTGCTGCAATAAGAGCGAGAAGAAATTTGATAGTAGCGATCTTGGCGACTGGCGAAAAAATGTTGGAATAGTCGATTCCACCTCTTTGATTGAAGCCTTTCATTACAAGCCTTGCTTTCCGTCTGTCTATTAAGCCATCAGGTCGTCGTTTGATCTTATAAACCCATTTAGTTGTTAACAGCTTCTTCCATTTAGGTAGATCAACAAATGTCCAGTTTTGTTTTTCTCCAACACGACTAACTCACTTTACTTAGGCTCAATCCATAACGGATCTTTTCTAGCAGTTTCAAATGATAAAGGTTCATGTCCGATAGACACGTTTGCCATAAAGGCTTTGTAAGAAGAAGAGAAAGTAATAGAGGGAGTAGAAATTCGAACCTGATGTGACGACGTTGTAGTGGAATCGTTAGGAAAGGGGGTATTTACAACATGAGAAACATAATCATCGAGGTACTTTGGTTGAAATTTGCGTCTAGTACTTAGGCAGAGTTGTGGTTCATAGGTGAGGTTTGGTGCCGCTGAAGAAGGTGATGGAAAGGAGGTGGAGGACGAAACTTCTAGATTTGGGTAATTTAGAAGTGTTGGGTAATTGACGTGTCTAGGTTTTGATAGGTTAATTATGGTCAAAGGTGGGGTAAGAATGTTTGGACTGGTAGGATGGGTTATTGATGTTAAAAGTGGTTGGCAGGTGTATGTTGGCTGGTAGTTTGGGGGCTAGGATTAATAGAATTTGGGCCTGTTTCAAATTGAAACATGGATTGGGTTCGGGTCATGGTAATCGGCGTTTTCGAGGATTTATAAGGGAAATTTTCTTCGAAAAAAGTTACATCTCTTGATATGATTAAATTCCCCTTTTCTAAATCCATTAGTTTAGACTAGGGATGGCAATTTAGGTTCGAGGTTGGGGGATCCCTGCAGGGATTCCCCGTTCGGGGTAGGAATTGGCAAAAGAATTATTCCGTAGAATCAGGGATGCGACAAATATAACCCCTGAGACAGAGTCGGGGATGGAGACGGGTTGAATAATCCCCGCCCCGTGGGAATCTCCGTTCACGATAATTTTAGAAATGTATTATATATTTTTAATTTTATACTCTTTACTAAAAGTTGGGTATAATCATACGAACCAACTTTATATAGGTGCAGGGTGAGGATTCGGGGATTCGGCTCCCCGCAGGGACTTCACAGGGATCTCGGGAATGGGGAATGAGATAAAAATATCCCCACTTCAGAGATCGGGGAATGGGGACTGAGAGTGGGGTTGTCGAGAGGGGACGGGGCGGGGAACCCACCCCGTTGCCATCCTTAGTTTGTACCCTTGTTGACCAAGGACATACCCAAGAAATATGCATTTTGTGGCTCTCGGTTCAAGTTTGTCTTTGAATGGTTTTGTGTTTGTGGCAAAATATTAACACCCCAAACGTTTTTACATTGTCATACTTTGGTGTTTTCCCGTAGAGTTTTTCAAATGGGGTTTTCCAATCTAAAATTTTTATGGGCAGCCCATTTACTAAGAATGTAGACATGAGTATGGTTTCCTCCAAAATTTCTTAGGTTTGTTTGAATGAAACATGAGGGATCGGGTGATTTGAAGAAGGTGTTTGTGTTTCCTCTCGACCACACGGTTTTGTTGTGGGGTATAAGGGCAAATTTTTTGGTAGAATATTCCTCTCTTTTTGAATAACTCTTGACAATTTTTGTTGACAAACTCGATTCTATTGTCGGTTCTTACGGTCAAAATTGGTTGACCAAAATGAGTTTTTACCATATTTAAAAAAGTTTCTATGATTTCGTGAATTTGAGACATTATTTATTAGGTATGTCCACGTGACCCTTGAGTACTCATCAACTATGGTTATGAAATAGGTAGATCCATCAATGTTGGGTTTTTGGTATGGGCCCCAAGGATCAAAATACAGGAGCTCAAAAGGCTGGAGGGCTGAAATGTTATGTTTGGGGAAGTTATTTCTAGCACGTTTTGCAAGTGGACATATTTCACATATATGTTTAACGGGTAATTTGATTGGAACATTGGATAAATGGGCTATTTTTTCCCTTAGAAGCATGTCCAAGTCTATGATGGCACAACACAAAATTATCACTCACATAATTAACTACAGTGTTTTGAAGGTAGAAATGTAATGAAGGACCTTTCAAGCTTTTTTCAGGAAGTAAGTCTTTTAGAGTTAATTTGTAAATACCGCCTTCTGCCTCACAAATAGCCATAACGTAATCACTCCATGGGTCCTGCAAATACACACGATTTTCAATAAAAATGGCAGCTAGATTATTTTAAGTGGCTATCTTATTTACGGACATTAAATTATGATGGAACGTTGGAATGCATAAAACGTGGTCAAGTTTGAGAGGTGGGCCGATATTAATGGTTCCTACATGGGTAACATTCTTACTTGATCCATCCGATAAAGTGACGAGTCGTGTTGGGTCCCAATTTTTCTTAGGATTTATTTTATTAAATTATCAAGCGTGAAAATAAGTTAGAATTTATGAATTAGAAAATTTTTAGAGTTTAATATGGTTTATTGTTATTTTCGTATGTGTTGCATGAATGAAAAGTATAGGGTTAAAATGAAGATAAGGAGATAGTAGGAATTAGGTTTAATAAGGAATGGTAAGATTGGAAAGTTAAAATTTTGTCTTAAACTAATAAGACAAAGAAGAGAAGAAAGAGTCATGATAGTTAAGAAATAAAAAGAAAGTGAGAGTTGTGGAAGAAACTAGAAGGAGAGAAGGAGAAACCGAAGTATAGGAAAGGGAAGAAGAAGGAACGAAAGAAAAGGAGAAAGAGGAAGAAGGAAAAAGTTCAGGTGAGTTTTTAGGTATTCTTTACCTATTCTTTTTGTTTTGATAGATGAAGAAAGTAGAGAAAATAGGTTTATATGTGCAGAAAATAAAGAGAGAAAGAAGAAAAACAAGAGCTTTATATTCTTGGATTTTTATGACTTTTAGTTAGATCTTAGTTCTTTGAGTTAGAGAAATCAAGAATAGATCAAGCTTAAGCTCATTCATAGATATTTAGGTTCAAGGAAAGCTTCATCTTGTGTGTTGATTAAATAAAATTATATGTGTTTGAAGTGAATCAAGCTAATCGAAGTCAAAAGCAAGGAGAAGAGCAAGCTTGATCTTGGAAGTATTAAGTAAATAGATAGGATAGTTTTGTAATGATGAGAAAAAACATTTGTGTGTATGAATGTATAAAGGTTTGTCTTGACTCATTGTAAATGTGGGAAAAACATTTTCTGAATTTATATCATGTTTGTTTGTAAGAATTGTGTTGCTTTATGTTAAGGAAAAACACAAATTTAAGAAGCATGAAAAATATGATTTTGATATGTATGCATTTGAAATCTGCTTACGTGGATAAGAGAGATACCATTTCATTCGTCACATGCACATTGACCTAAAGCCTTCTCCCCGCTGCCCGCTTGTGGCATGTGAACTCCAAAAAATGGACTCATTTCGTTTATGATATTAACTTCGGTTTCACCATTTTGTTCTATAAGATTCTCTCGAGCCATATTGTTGTGTAACTTATGGTGACGTGTTGAGTATGATTTATAATTGAATGCATTCTTTGAGGATTGTAGAATATAATATGGATTCTGTGACTATAATTTAACTTAAGTGTTCTATGAACTGATTGGTGTATAAAAATATATTTGGTTGTGTATGTATGTGGCCAGTCATCAATGGCTATAAGCATATTAGTCACTGAGCTTCCCAGCTCACCCCACTATTTTCTACTCCTCAGGTGAAGAAAAAGCAGATTAGCAATAAAATTTGCAAAACTTCGACAGATTCTAAGGATTTTTATCATTTATAACTTAACTAGGTAGTTCAGAAGCTTTTAGCACTTAGAATCATATCAAGCATGGGCATCTATGAATATGTTTTGCATTTTATTACTGATATGTTTTTTAGGATTTTTAATTTAAAGTTGTGTTAATAGTATGTTTATTGAAAGTTGACAAAAAATATTGCAGAGATTCTCATATGTATATGTGTGAAATGCTCTGTTCTGTCAAATTGTTAATGTGGCTGGAAGTGAAATTTTGTTGTGCGATGGATTTTAGGATGGATTTTCTTTAAGTAAAATTGTTTAGACTAGAATTTGTGTGTATGGAATTAAAAGTTGGATTCGATTCTTGTAGTTGTAGTGACTGGTTTTACATATATATAGATGTTGATAACAGATGAGAGAAAATAGAGAATAAGGGTTAAAATGCAATCTGAAACTTCAAAGAGCAAACTGCACTGATCGGGGCAAAATTGGACAAAATTGTCTTCATAAAAGTCGTAGATCTTTCTCTTATCTTTTTAATGACATAAAGTTTGTAATTTTTAGATTTCTGGGTTGAAAGTTCTGATGGTTTGAAGGGAGGAAGAGCGACTGGAAAGTCACGATCGTGCTTATACCCGTGCATTAATCCCTCACACCCGTAACTCTTTTATTTTCTCTCACTACCGTGCATGGTTCACTCACATCTATGACTTTTTTGTCCTTCCCTCACACCCGCGCATTAATCCCTGACACCCATGACTCTTTTATTTACCTAAAATTTTTCTCACGCCTGTGAGAATTGGCCCATTGTCATGGCTGTGACAATTTCATGTCACAGCCGTGACATTTCTTCTAATTGTCACGGCTATGACATTTTTATGTCATGGCCTTGATAATTATAAATGTTGGACAAAAACATTTTATTGGTTAAATTCTAAGTGTTTATATGTGTTGTCCAACCCCCATTTTAATTTATTTCATATCTAAAATTATTTTATGGCATTTTATTATTAATTGTTTATTTCAGAAAAGTCCCCCTATGAATTCCCTTTATCTAAATTTTAATTTTGTTGTATGTTATAATTTTATTTCCAAATTTATTTAATTATTATTTCATTAAATCCCAATTGTGGAGCGTAATCGCCATGAAATCCGAATCGAGACCCGAGGCCAATAGGTCGAATGTTAATTGTTTTATTTGGGTTGTCAAGTAAAAGTTGGATTCGAACACATATGTGTCGAGGCACCCAAGTCTACCACCCATGAACCTTCATCATTTTTATCACCGCAAGAAAAAACAGCTTAGATTCAATACCTCCAAAGTTGTTATAAGCGACATGGTTCACCTCCATAACATTTTTGCCTTTGACGTACTTCATTAATTCGTAGACTTTTTTAGTAAGGTCAGCAACATTTGCCTCCAATTCCGATTTGCAGTATTCTCTATTTTGACTCTCTGTTTCAACCTCAGCAACAGCCCTGCAAATTGGCTTTTCCCTTTCTTTTTTTGGAGTTCTTTATACCATTCCGACATCTCATTCAGCTTAAAACATGTGTCTCGTAAATGTCCCTGTTTATGACAATAATTACAATATTTATCCTCTTTTCTCATGTATGGTTTCTTTACAGTACCATCTTTAACAGGATTTGTTTTTCTATCCACATTGTTACTAGCTAGCAAAGCCACACCTATCTATTCTACGTTATTGTTTTGACTATAACATCCTGTTACCTATAAATACGACTAGAACAATTATTTGTGAGACATTTATATGACTTAAGATATATGAAAGTTAGACATAAGTTATTTGTGACTTACATATTGTTTGGCACATTCATACAATTGTACATGCTTTCATTTGGCAATTC
>JANZXR010000003.1:7080478-7098192 GCA_027575705.1 Erythroxylum echinodendron
ATTTCCTTTATTCTTCTTCGGTTCTCTTCTAAGCAATGGACATTCAGACTTATAGTGTCCTGGTTTGTTACACTCGTGGTAAATGATAGAGGTCTTATCGTTCTTGACTTCCTCTTTGCTATTTTTCTTAAAAGAAAAAAATTTTATTTCCTTTTTCTTTCTTTTTCTACATCCTTCTGATCTTTCTTGAAATGAAAGATAATTCGTCATCATCTTCACTTGTATCGTGATCAAATTCACTGGTATCATCATTCTTGACTTCTTCGATCTTTAGTGCTTTTGACGAAGAACTTCTATTTCTCTGAGTCTTGTGATTTTTCTGACCAACCTTTAATGCTATCGATTTGTCTCTTTTAGGTTTTTCTTCAGCATTAAGCTCTACTTCATGTATCTTCAAAGAACCAAGCAATTCATTTAGCTTTAATTTACTTAAGTCCTTGTCTTCTTGTATTGCAGTAATTTTAGATTTCCATCTTTTTGGTTTGACTTCTGAGAATCTTCCTGACATGATCTTGATTATCGTAGATTGTCCCAAGAATTTTAAGTCCATTAACGATAGTTTGAAATCGTCCACACATCTGATCAATAGACTCATCTTCTTTCATTTTAAACAGCTCATACTGATGTACAAGAATACTGATCTTGGACTCTCTCACTTGGTTTGTGCCTTCATGTGCAATGGATAGAGTGTCCCACATCTCCTTTGCAGTTTCGCACCTATGAACTTTATCATATTCACTTCTGCTCAAAGCACAACTCAAAAAGAACTTGGCCTTTGAATTTAGTTGAAATCTAGTTTTGTGATCCGCTGACCATCTGTTACGAGGAATGGTATTTCCTTCATCATCAAATGGTAGGTATGGTTCATTCTCGATGATATCTCAAAGATCAATGTGTGTGAATTCTATGAAGAGCCGCATCCTGTCCTTCCAATAATGATAATCTTCACCATTGAACGTACGAAGTCTTGTGACGGAGGCACCTTTAGCTATAAAAACATGTGATTCAGCTATAGATCTTTTTCCTCACTTTGTAACGGTGGTTCTTAGAAACTGAGCTCTGATACCAATTGAAGTAAATCATACGTTAATATAGAATTTACGTACAATATACAATATACACAAGAAGGGGGGTTAAATTATGTATTCTTTTCGTGAATACAAAATCTTTAATATTTTTGATAAGAACTTCTTTAGCTTGTTAAAAGAATATCACAAAAGTTATATGAAAATTGTTACATAGATAAATTGTAAATAACTTCTATATACTTGTTTTAAAACAAAATAGAATAAGTTGAAAGATAGAAGATAGATACTACGATTTTTATACTAGTTCACCCCAAACCGTGGGCTACGTCCAGTCCTCAGAATTCATCTGAGTTTTCCCTATACTTGAACAAATTTACAAGTATTCTTTCTTCCCTTCAGAGCCTCTTCAGGTCTCTTACACTAAGTATTCTTTTAGCTATCTTAGCCTCTCCAGGCTCTTAGACTTTTCTTTCTCTCACTAGAAAGATATTGTGAGCTTTTATTACAATAGGGGTAGCTCTCTAGTATCGCACTACTTGAAAGCTCAAAGATCAATAGTTGTTCAAAGGTTTTTGGAAAAGTTGAAAAGTTGTTCAATCTTTGACTACTACTAGTATTTATAGTGTAAGTCTCCAACTGCTTCTTAAATTTTGATAACTGCTTCTTGAATCTTGATAACTGTTATTTAGTTGAGTTCTATAACTAACTCCAACCAACTAACTATTCGACGTACTCATGTATTTTCTGCTTTGTATCGTCTGTGTTTTCTTCTTCTATGTTTTGATTCTTCTGTGCTTTGCTTCTTCTATATCTTTGCACTTCTTTTGTGTTTTGCTTCTTTTGTATCTTCTGCTTCTTCTATGCTTTGGTTTCTTCTGTGTTTTACTTCCTTCTGTGTTTTGCTTCTTCTATATCTTTTGCTTCTTCTATGTTTTGGTTTATTCTGTGTTTTGCTTCCTTCTGTATCTTCTGCTTCTTCTGTATTTTTACTTTCTTCTGTGTTTTGCTTCATCTGTATCTTCCGGTCCTTCTGTGTTTTGGTTTTTTTTTGTGTTTTGCTTCCTTTTGTGTTTTGCTTCCTTCTGTATCTTCTGCTTCTTCTGTGTTTTGGTTTCTTCTGTGTTTTGCTTCCTTCTGTGTTTAGATTCCTTCTATTTCTTCTGCTTCTTCTGTGTTTTTACTTTCTTCTATGTTTTGTACTTCTGCACACTTAACATACTCATCAAACTAGTTCATTTATTTCTAACATTATTATTATTTGATTGTCATCAAAATTAGTCATCGTGAAGTCCTCTTGACTTAATAATTCATAAATATAAATAAATGTTTCAAATAAATAAACTATACTTTTAAGAAATAATTAGGCTAATTGTGACTTTGTGCATCATAATTTGAATTATTAGAATTTTGAAGATTTACTAATTTTTTATTTATTGGAAGTATTATAAATGTAAAGAATAGCTAATAAATAAAGGTGTATGGTTCTTTTACTATATTCCTTACCTTTCTTCTCTCTAAACTTAGTATTTTAATTCAATTTTGATTCATTGTTTTTTCATCTCTCAAACCTAAACTTTCTACTTTTAATGTTTGTATTGTTCGATAAAAAAATTCTTAATGTCGGTAGCCAATCCTTACAATTGCAAATCCATTGAAAAACTATTTCGAAGATTCCTATGGGGTAACCTCAATTCAGACAATCACTATGCTAAGATTAAATGGAAATAGGTGTGCAAAAGGAAGGAGGAAGGGGGCCTTAAACTGATCTCTATTGCCTCTTATAACAGAGCAGCATTGGCAAAGAACCTCTGGAATATCCTACTAGAAAAGAAGTCTCTTTGGATTAGATGGTTGCACATAAATATTGAAGGGTTATAGTATCTAGTTCACCCCTATCAAACCATCTTTTTCATGGCCTTTGATTCAGCTACTGAAACTTAGACCTATTATTGAATCTCTGATCTACTGCAAGGTTGGGAAAGGAGAGAAGATTTTCTTCTGGTTTGATAATTAGACAGGCCATGGTCCCCTTATCCGACACCCTCAGGCTCTTCAAATATGGCATGATGCTCCCATTCATGAGAAGGCCAAAATAATCCTAACAGGAGATCAGTGGAACTTTCCAGCTGAACTACAGTACTTGTCTCCTAACTATCTTCCTAACATCCAAAGAGATGATGCTTACTATTATCTCAATCTACCAGCTAACACCTTTAGCATTGCTAAATTTAGGAAATGACAGTCTCGAAACAATTTAACACAAGCCTGGTTTCCTATTGTCTAGCATAAAAATTCTATCACATTATGGCTAACAGTCCTAAATCGATTGTGAGCACTATAGATAGACTTCACTTTATGTCTACCAATTCTGACTGTGCCCTTTGTGAGACAGAGACAGAATCAAGGGACCATCTCTTTTTCATATGTCCCTTCTCACAGGATAAATGGGAAAGGATTAAGTCTCTCAATAATATCCCTAATGCAGGTACCACTATTATAGAAGCCATTGTCACACATGCCTAAATCTTCTAAGCGTATTCATGTCATCTCCCTCGCCTCCTCTGTTAAGGAGATATGACAAGAAAGGAACTATAGAAGATTTCAGAACAAACTTCGTACAAGGCAGCAAGTATTTAACTCTCTAATTAGAGGAATCAGAGAGAAAATCCTCATTTCTACTCAACCAGCAGAATTAAGCCCTAATCTAGCTTTTTCATGGAGGATCAATTAACAGATTAAGGCTTTAATACAGAAGAAAGATGAGAAGAAGTACCTGGCTTCACGGATCTAGATGAGACAATAATCTTCGCAGATAGACAGATTTGGGAGGCTCACCACCACCATCGAAGAAAGCAACCAGAAAATCATTCAGTAGAAGAAACGGAGACTACATAGAGACTCAAGAAGAAAAGAAGAAGAAGATTACGTCTTTGCAGTGGCCTTGCTTCGGTTGTACTCCCACATTGAGAATCGCCTCTCCCGCAACCCTATTCGAGAAATAACTGCTCAAAGATGGAAAGAAGGGATAACCTAAGGGCCGAGCATCTGTAGCGTGGATTAGAGAGGAATGGCTGTAACGAACTCCCTCTCCCCCTTCCCTAATTCGGAGTTCTCTCGAGGCGTAAGGGGAAAGTGGAAAACACTTTTACCCTAAATGCAAGAAAGTCGCAATGTTTGATTAACGTAGGCTTTAGCTATGGTTCATACGGTGTCGTTTGCGTTAGAGGAGATGTTGGTCTTTGTCTTTATTTGTCATGAACTCTCTTGTATCATTTCATTTATTAATACCATTTAACCTTTCAAAACAAAAAGAATTTTAAGGAAAGAGAGTAACCTCAAATTGGCATGGACAACGCCTAATCAGCTCAGTAGAACTTCGTGAAATAAGACGTGATCTACCCTTCATATGTGGACAGATCTACCCTTCATATATGGATCATACTGACGGATATCCAAAGACGAAACATCTTACAAACTCTTGTTCCTGGTCGGCTCCTGGATGGCTGCATTAATGATGTTGTTTCTGCTTCATTATAACTACAATTTCAATTAAGGAAAGAACTTATCAAGTGGGGTCTAAACGATCTACGAAGTTTCGTTGTTTAGCCTTCTCCTGAAAATGCAGCTCTTGCCATTTGTATAAGCGTGATATGTATGTTGATAACGGGAAAGGGAAGTAAAACTAGAGACTTAAAAATGTGGTACTGACAAGTGCAGAGTCATAAGTATTAATATAGTTGCCTGCTTGGATAATTTTTCTTGTTTTAAGATGTTTAAGCATTCTATTGGTCGAATTTTATTCACGTTACCACAAACTAATTGCTGAAATTCTGACATGTAACGTAAAGAGCATGTAGTAAAGTATCCAAATTAGGCAGCTATTAGCTGACGTTTTAATCACCAAATAACCATTCGCGCACCAAATTCGAGTCCCCGACTAGCAGGAATTTGTTCGAAGCTATTGCAGTAAACAATGGCAGATTACTAAGAAGAAGAGCTCATGCATGCGAACCTGCAAAATATATGCATGTACCCAAAAGGGTCACTGAAGAAACATCGCAAAGATAGTTTTATGTTTGAAGGTAATTGATGCTTTCGCTCAAAGTGGAAGCAGGTCGCGCGGTAGCTATTTCTACATGTTCTTATAGAAGAGAGGCCACGCTGACTTGAAAGGACACAATTCATGATAAAGCAAGCAAGCTTGCTTTTTAGGAAGTGTATATGGTTAAACAAACACTTGCGTACCAAGAATTCCTTCGCATTGATGAAAGAATATTTGTAGAGTGGTAAAAGTCTTATTAACAAGAATCTTCACCTGTCCACTAGTAGGCTTCCTAAAGAGTAGAGTAGCCATAACTTGAATGAACAAGTTCCTTCAGGCGGTAGAAACTCAAGAAATTAAGATCCATGTTTTGCCTTTTACCAAAAGAAATTCAAGGACTATATGATCACAAAGAACTTGAATTTGGATTTTCTTTTCTCAAAGGAGAGAGATTATTACTTCAATCAAACAAGCAAGAAACTCGCAAAATATGCCTGACGGCCAGCACACAAATGTTTGCGTCAAAAACAAAAGACTCTCAAATGTTTATACTCAAACTAACTCGCGTGCAATCTTCAAGCCAAGTTCTCTTTGTATATCACCCTGCATATGTGAAACAAGAAGGAATCATATTATCATCAAACGGTTTTGAACCAGAAATTCCACTCATCAATTAGAGACAGAAGTGGAGACGGCTAAAGCACCTGTTTTAAAGACGTTGGATGGAACTGCGAAATAAGGGCTTATGCTAGAAGCCAATTCCAGTGCTGGGGACCTATAGAAAATTTTCAAGCCTTGGCACTCACTTCTTGTCCGTGGAAACGAGAAACTATATGACACTAATACACTACCAAGCTTTTTTACCCTGCTAACAAACTCCTCTATCTCAATTCCCTCCCTGTCTTGATCCTTGAGAGTCGTCCTTATCAGGAGTTTGATGCTGTTGTTGCTGATTCAATGAGTTTACACCTCCACGACCCTGACCTATCTGCGGGTAAAATTGGCTCAAAGCTTGAGAGCTCAAAACACCGCTATGGCCTTCCTGTGAGAGTCCAAGCTCCAGGCCTGGAACTTGTTGATTAGTACCACTGAACATAGAGTAAAAACCCATTAATCCCATGTTAATATTTGGGAATTCAACCCCATGGAACCCAAACTTTGGGAGATTGTTTGAGTTTTCATTTCCAAAAGTCGATGTTGACTGGCCTGAACTAGGAACAAAACCTGACCCAATTCCACCAACAGAGGGCCAAACTCCGCTTGGAACGTTAGATCTTCCCAAACTACCTGATATCATTGGCCAACTGGTCCTATCTCTGGCCCCAATACTCGGTGCAAGACCTTCAATTTTCGTATGCAAACCGGAGAGAACCGAGTTCCCCTGGTCTGAAACAGAGGATCCAGCAGCCGCAAGAGCAGAAGCAGGAATTGTCCCAGTACCAGTTGCAGCAATAATTGATGGTTCAGCTTGTTGCAATAGCCACTGAATTGTCTCACCATCAGATTTGTGACCCAATTCTCTTGTCAACTGAAAAATCCTCGCCGCACATAGAGCTGGCATCCTTATTCTTCTTCCTCTGCCATCCACTTTCTTGTGCCTATCCTTGTTTGAGGTTCTCTTTGGAGCCAGTTGCTTCTTGTTGTCATCTTTGTTTGCAATTTTAATCTGAAATTCTTGAATATCTGCAGGCCTTTTGGCGGTGGTTGTGGTGGTGTTGTCTGCCATATTTGGTTTCTGTGGGGGATTCATGAAGGTGGGCACCTCTTGTTGACGATGATTTGGGCCCTTGGGTTCCATGAGAACAGGTGAAAAAAATAGGTTCCTCTTTGATTAAAGCAGATGACCTCAAAAGGCATATACTTTCTTGTCCTTTGATTATAAGGGTCATCAAATTTGGCTTTAAGTTCAAAACTTGGAATCGCAAAGTTTCAACTTAAAGTTACCACTACATGATTTAACTTATACGGCCATCGCTTTCATTCGAGTTAAAAACTCTCCCTTGTGAATTTGTTTAAGTAATTCTACTCAAAATAAAATAGTATTCGTACGACTCGTATCAAACTTGACCACAAATTAGCAATATTTTTTGAAGATAGAAACATAGAAGCCATTGGAAATGGAGGACTAGATTTCTACTGACAGAAACCTAAGCTTGTTTCACTCAAATCTGCAATTTTCACTATGTCCCGAACTCCGACAACGATAGGTTTCAATGCTCCGACATCCATGTTAATATCTCCTGAAAGATACAGTTGAAAATAATGGCAATCACGCGTCCATTGTGGTCAGCATGGCTCGGTAGTAGATTTTATGCCTTGTACAGAAGCGAACCAGTGAGTTTCTACTGTTTCGTCAGAGAAAAACGAAAATACAGATAAAGGTCCTTCATAAGGTTTTATTGCAGATAATAACAAGTGGGTCCAATGGATGTTGGGAGCTATGTTACTTCAACTTCTAGGATCATCGGGCCCTCCTCGAAGCTAAAAGTGTATATATATATATACACATAAATGCAATCATGAAATATGGGTTATTCTGACTGTTCCATGTTGATAAAGCTTATATGATTGGATTTGGGTTATAGAAGAAAAAAAGATGACAGGTGGTTGTTCTTCCCTCCGGATAATCATAAAGCTATAAACGACGGGGCTTCATTACGTTTCTGCACTCCATGTTGATGGTACGCTCGCAAAAGCAACTGAAAATTAGGAAGTAAGGGTAAATTGTCTAGCGATGAAAGTGGATATACACAAAACTAAGGGTTTATTAGAGGCTTTAGAGCCGGACCTTTGATCTTTTCAACAACATTTCCCTTGTTCAGGAATCAGGATGTGCAGATTCTAAGCATAGCAGAATGATATTTGGTACTGATGTGCAAGTAAAGTTCAACGTCTAGAGGGTTTTATTCAATACATATTCCAGGGCTAGTGACCACATTATTTAACAGCAGATCTAGCACTAGATTGCAGAAGCTAACAGTGACAGTATTGTTTTTGCACGTATTTGTTTACTTTAAGAAATTGAAGAGAGTTGCACGATAATCTTGAAGCAATTGTCTTTTCACCAGCTAACGCTCATTTGGTATTGTTAGGCATTTGATAGTAAAGAAAGGCCTTTTCTTTTTTCTTTGGAACACTCTACAGTTAGCTGCACTCAACTAGCCTTCTTCTTGTGACTTCCAAGTTCGATAGCTATACGTAGAATTTTCAACACAGCATTGGAAGAACGGACTTTTCTCAAGAAAAAAAGCAACTTGGGTGGGTGGTAATTATGGGTAGGTATGATTATTGTTTAGTGCTTTACCTTGTTTTCTATATGTGCTGCCCATCTTGGGGACAAAGGGGGGACCCATGCAAAGTATAGCCATTGACATATCACCAAATTCCCTTCATTTTGAAGATTGTTTTTGAAAAACAAAGATTGTTACTTTACTACTTATCATGATGTTTCCATCCTTAAGAGAGCCTCTAAATTCATTTATCTGAAAACCGTTTTCACATCTTTAAGTTATTAGGGGTTAAACATTCTTTTTTTCTCACACTAATTAACAAAAACCCCCTTAATTTATTTTAAACTATGCCTTTAACTTAAGAAGAACAAATTAATTTTCAACATAATTTTTATTTAAATTGTAATTCGCCTTATTAATAATACCAATTCACTATGAATAAACATTATGAAATTTAATTATTCATGTTCCATTTTTATTCTAAGAGTAGCGGTAGACCGCTAGAGCTACAATAAACCAAATCAAATCAACCCCGATAATTTAGGCCATTTCTCCACCGCGTCTTTGGAAAACAGGTCTTCATGGCATTTAATAAAGTTGTTATTGCATATCTCCATGTAGATACTGGTCGTTCAGTTCAAACTCGAAGTCCTTGGAAGTCAAACATCACTTTTACACCAGTGCCATGTACAGGTAGGTATACATTACATATGAATAAGCTACAGCCTACAGGCAACGAAAAACATGGTTTAGACCCTAACTACGTGGAGTAATGATCAAGTAATGGAATCTACTACTTCTTATCTTTTGAAACACTGGATTCATTACAGGGGTTTTGCTAAGCACAAATAACTTCAATTCTCAATTATTTGGGGAATCATTTTCTTGGTTTTGCCTTGATTTCAAACGAGATCCAACTTAGAACATACCCAATTTAGAACCACATCATGAACTCCATCCAATAGAATAACAGCAACCTATTTCGCCAATTAAAATGATTGTTTTTTGGGTGAATACCCTAAAACCAATGCTCAAATTCGGAAATTCGAACTCCAAATTTTATAACTAGAGACTGTTCAGGGAGTTCTCTTCTACCAGTTTACCACCCCTTGAGGGGCAACTTTCGTGTTATGATTAACTTAAAAACTAGCTCTAGTGGTTCCTAACTAACGTTCCAAATCGTTCGGTAACGTACAGAAACGAAGGAAGCCCATATAGAAGCCTTGAGCACAGAGAACTAACATGTCGTGTTATACGCTTACAACAGTATGAAATGGTCTCTCTTTGAGTTTAGCGATATTGATATGACATACAAGTATACAGACTCTTCAAAAAGATAAGAAACTGCATATGTTTCTGTTACTGGTTCCAAGTCTCGACGCCAGGCTACCATCATTAATTCTCTGATGTGTGAGCTCATCATGTAAAGAGACAAAAACCCTGTAACCAATTCGATGCCCAAAACATATAGCTTTTGTCCTGCTTTCTCTCGCAGAAGTTTGTTACAATAGTCCACTAGTTCTTGTTTCCTTCCTCTTCTGTTATAATGGGGAAGAGGTAGGGATCTGATTTTACCAGACTCAGATTGTAGGGTTGTTTCATAGGCCCAAACTACGTAGGTTTGGTGATGACTTGGTTGAGTTTGGTTCAATGATTAAAAATTTAGGTCTGCTCCAAAAGTCCACAGTTGAAGCTTGATTGTTTAGCTAGAATGATGTGTAGACCTTTATTTCTCCTTGTTACCTAACTGAGCTCAAATCTTCTGTTTAATTAATTTTGTTTAATCATATCTAATATTCAAATCAGTGTCGTTTTAGCCATTGGATATAAGTTTGTCCAACTCTGTCCAATAACCAAAACGACATCGTTTGAACATTAGATAAAGTTGAACAGAGTAAAATTTCACAGACTATCTCCACTCGTTTTGAACATTAGGCAAAATTGGACAAAGTAAAATTAAACAGAGAACGTGTATTTGACCAATAACAGTGTAAGTTTAAAACATCCTAAAATCACATTTTAACCTAGTGAAATGTGATTAAAATGGTACATTAACCACGGTCATTTCATGAGTTCAATACATTAAAAAGAAAGATAATTCTTTTAGATACATTCAAAATGACACAATTCATCAAGTGATTATTTTGCATTAATGCTCGAGTTGATATGAAAATATCCTTTAACCATCTCATTAGATGTTCAACTAACTTAAGATTAGCGTACACTAGAATTAAACTCAATCCTTTGTTTTATTTTAATTTCATTTAAACTTTATTTATTTAAATTAATATAATTTAGTTATATGGTGTGTAATTATTATTTCCTTCATATATGTGCATTTACTTGTAATTCATTTAAAGAGGTTTATTATAATTTATTCATAAATAATTTATATCATGTATAATATTTTATACAATATTAAAATATTAAATAATATTTTGTTGTTTTATAATGCACATTGGAAGAGATTAATTC
The DNA here is from genome assembly GCA_027575705.1 of Erythroxylum echinodendron. Classification (NCBI taxonomy): domain Eukaryota; kingdom Viridiplantae; phylum Streptophyta; class Magnoliopsida; order Malpighiales; family Erythroxylaceae; genus Erythroxylum; species Erythroxylum echinodendron. The sequence continues at coordinate 7,091,254 of JANZXR010000003.1, forward strand.
TATATGAGATAACTATACTTTTTAAAAGAATTTGAAACACATGAATTTAGTTAAGCTTAAAAAAATTTTGCAATGGGAATACAAATTATTTTGGTAGTTAATCTTAGTTTTGTATAAAATTATAACTAGATAATAATAGATATAGTTAATTACATATTCATATTGAAATATAAATTTTCAAATTTCAAAATAAAATTTTTTTATCTCTTTACTTATTTAAGGATAAATGCCCAAATTGGGGCTAAAGTTATTTGGGTTTGATCAATTTAAGGCCAAACATTGTAATCTGCTTTATTAAGGGCTAAATGTTCACAAGTCTGCTCAATATTAGGAAAATTTGGACGGAAAATAGGATGTGTCATACACGCATTGTTACTATATATAAAAAGTGTATTCGGAGAGTCAAGTGGATTTTAAATTCCACATAAAAATACTCAAAAGTTAGGTGAATTTTTAAAAAAGAAAAATACAAAATAATCTACTCAATTTTTATAGAACCTTCATTTTACTTAAATCTCCAAATTTCATTTTACTTAAATCCCCAAATATTCACCCCGTCTTTCTCATAATTTTATATAATCCTACTGTTACGATCTGGTGTCTTGACTCCTTTACGCATCATCACTTTTGATCCTTCCAATCCTTTTTACTGATCCGCCTTCTAGTCCTTCCAAAAGAAACTTGACTCTGTTTGAAAGAAGGAATTCTATAAAAATTTTTGGAGTTCAATTGAAATTTCTCGCGGCATATGTTTGGAATGTTAAAAATTATGGAATTGAATTCTAGGAATGAGCCAAACACCATATAAACCTCTCCAATATGTTCCTTTATTACCGATTCCTTTGTCTCTTTCGATTACTTTTGTTCAACATTTACATTTCAGGAACCGCAAGTCATTTTAACTTTAATTAGTTGGATATTGGCTTGATATGCAGCGCAACCAGATTACTTGATTTTTTTTTTTTCTCAATTCTAGTAAGTTCGGCAAGTTGTACATTGACCTCTAGGCTTTTAACTCCAATTTGTTTAATTCCATTTCAGACAATTGATGTGTCTGTCCCACGCTTTTAGAAATGAATTTATGAATAGATGGAGTATGTTAATGTTGCAGTTTCTATCTATCCCTTCTGTAACGTGAAAAGCATCCTTTAGAAAAATGGAAGGGACTTATCAGAAGGACTCAACTTAAATCATCGTTCTCTTATGTTTCGATCTTGCTTTCAATAAAACTACTCTATTTATGTTTATCTTGGTCTAACTGGTCTTTTGGGATATTTACTAGTCTTTAGTACCACTTAGCAGTGTAGAGGAGTTATTGGCAACATACAACTCGAAGCGCAGAGAGTTTCCTCCTTCGGTGATAGTATGGAAATGGGGTTCAACCAGAAGTGCAGAAACTTGGAACGAAAGAGCAGCTATGCTAACAGTTTTTGTTCTATTGGTCTTAGAAGTCACCAGTGGTGAAGGGTTTTTACTCCAGTGGGGTATATTGCCATTGTTTCACTAATTGAAGCCATACCTTAGTCCAACTTATAGTAGTGACATTTCTATTTTTTTTTCTTTAAAACATAATCCTTGTGGATTAAATGGTCTTTTTTATACATATATTACATTGGATGCTAAGAAAGATTGGATTTTGACTTCATACGATGTATGTAGATGCCAAAGGGGAATGGATATTGTGACTAGTATATTCTTACATATATTAGTGTAGCATGGGTTGTGGACGCTTTTGCAAGTTATTATGGTATTTGGTTAGATTTCAACAAAGAAAAAAGAAATGTACTTGTTCTTCCTTTCCTTTATCTAATGCCTTCTTTATCTATAACCATTGGCAATAACTGGTCCTGAGAAACTGATCTATTAGAGGACACAAATCATGGAGTCATTTATATGCTAGTTTTGAGTTGAGGTTTAAAATCTTTCAACTTCATATAAATATGAGAGTTTATAGAGTTCCAGGGCTTTACTTTAAGCTTTTTCTCTTCTCAATTTCCTGAGTATCTTGAATTCAGCTTGGGAGAAACTAGCTTCTGAAATTCCTTAGAAACAAATAAGATTCATAAAAAATATACTAGTCACATTCATCATACATCAAGTCCTTCATTAAATAAAGAAGAATCTCAGTTTAGAGTTGCATTAATTCTTCATCTTTAACACATTTTGCTACTTGTTATTGTACACACACATCAAAGAAAGAAAAAAAAAAGAAAAAAAAACCATTCTTCTTCTTTTTAACTTATATGGTACTCTCCACCAATATAGACCTCCTTCACTCTCTTCTCATATTCATCTTCCTCATCTTCAGCCTCTACTTCTGCTTCAATTTCTTCCTCTTCTTCTTCATCTTCTTCTATACCTTAGCTAAATCCTTTAACAGATGTAGACGCTGGTGGCTTGTTTCTTGCCTCACCCATAATTTTCATGATGTGTTGTACACTTTGAAGAGAAAAGCTTTGACTGTCTCTTTTGTAATAAATGACTTGAGATGACTCTGTAAAGTCCTTTGGTAAGTTCTTCAAAAACCATAGATGACTTATTATTTCTTTAATTGATAATCTCTACAAGATAAGTAATGGGAGAGGAAAATGTGTCAAAGAGGGTATACCAAGTTTCATTAGCTAGTTACCCGTAACTCTGATGTACCAACACAAATTCTGATAGTTGCATAATGAAATCTACCATTGATGGATTTGCAACAAATATGCGAGAGAGTAGGTGTCTATGATCTTGAGATATACGAACATAGTAAGGAATTTTGTACTGTAAAACCATTATCCTCTGCATGAGAAGAACCACGAGAAGAAGAAGCGTGAGATGACTTAAATAACTAACAATTCAGATAGAAGTAAAAATGGTGACTAGGTGTAGTTACCTGAATTGTTTTCTAAAATTCTTGGGATCATCTTATTCTTCAAATGGATAGGCTCCCACCAACATCACGTAGAGAGTAACTCTGCACGACCATACACCTGCCAACTGGAAATCAAAAAGGAGTAAGAAAACACTAATATAGGACTGTTATACTATACTTTCAAATATTATTCTCATATACTACTTTCAAACCAGAAATGCATGCCCACCACAAAGAACATGCATACCAGAGTTTATATTGTCATGTTAAATTCAAAGGGAAGCATTGGATTGATGCCCGAAACAAGGTTTTGTAATGCAGGAAACAAACTATATCGGATGCTGTTAAGTGAAGTTTTTTCTTCATGTAAATTCTATCTCTATCGGAACAATTACACATCAAAAGCTTCATTCTAAAAAGACCAAGTTTTCAAGAAAAGGGCTTCCCACTTCCCGTAATTCTATCAAAGTCAACGTCTAAGCTTCTTTTATTAAATCGACAGGTGAGATTCATTTTTTAACCATTTTACAAGACTTGTTTACATAAGATCTAGTAAAACCATAAGTACACACTCAACCATTTATGATGTACTAGATCTTCACACTCCCGTTCTGTTGATGTAATTTCCGAATATGCTAACCATGAATACTTGAAAACTCATCTTGTATTATGCCTTAGTTTGACCAATTTTATGAAAATATAACTAATGGTAACCTACTTCATAAGGTGAATCGGCGAGAGGGACTTGAGTGATCGGCAGCCATGATGCATGAAGGAGGCAAGAAAACCCCTTGATTGGAGACTGGAACGCGGATCGATGAGAGAGATTAGAGTGATCTGCAGTGCTGATGCATGAAGGAGGCAAGACGTTGGATCATAAAAGTAGAGTTTTGTAAAATTACGAGAGAGAGGGGGGTGAATATTTAGGCATTTAAATAAAATTAAGATTGTGTAAAAATTGAGCATATTATTCTTTTTTTTCTGTTTTAAAAATCAAACAGACTTTTAAGTATTTTTTACATGACATTTAAAATTCACTTGACTCTCCAAACACACTTTTTATATAAAGTAACAGCGTGTGTATGACACATCATATTTTTTGTCCAAATTTAGCTAATGTTGAGCAAACTCACAAATATTTAGTCCTTAATTGAGCAGATTATAATATTTGGCCATAAATTGAGCAAACTCAAATAACTTTAGCCTCAATTTGAGCATTTAGCCCTTATTTAACGATAATATGACTAATAAGTTATACTTATCTCACTTCAAAATTTTTTATCAACTTTTACTATATTACTCATCTTAAAAAATCATAACGAATTAAATTAATACCAATTAATTGTTGATAATATATAAAGTAATATGAGAACAAAATGAAGCTATAAATTTAAGAAGATAGTTTATAAAATTGATAAACATAAGTTAAAGTTTGTAACCACTGAAATGAAGAACAAGGCTAATAAAGGTTATTTTACAATTTGCATTATTAATTATAATGTCACTTTGTTAATTTGATAATTTTAAAGATTCATCAAGCATAAACATCTCATCTTACTTTTTTCGAATAAGCCTTTTCATTTATTTAGAGGTGTTAAAGCTTTTATTTTTAAGAAAAAATCTCTTTAATCTTTCAAAAACTCTTTAGAAAATACTTTTCATTTATTTAGAGGTGTTAAAGCTTTTATTTTTAAGAAAAAATCTCTTTAATCTTTCAAAAACTCTTTAGAAAATATTTTAGGAAGTATTTAAATCATAATTACATTAAACAAATTAAATTGGAGCATTTAAAGTTGTTAAAATCATGCTTTTATGATGATTGGTCAACTTATATAAGTTAGTGGTTAACTAATATAGGATAAATTTGTTAAATTTGATATTACCGAGAATTTGTTATAACATTAGTTAATTTATCATATTAGTTGACCAATATATCTAATGGTCGAACAATGTGTGTACTAATCAACTAATATATCTCCTACTTGACCAGTGTCTCAACAATTAGTGAATTTGTGTATTCAATCCACACTATTAGATCAATTCACATATCTATGAATCAGGGTCCCAATGGTTAATGAACCTATACATTCAATATATACCAGCAAACCAATATGCTATACTGACTGATTAACACATAATAAAGTAGCCCTTATGATGGTTTTTTTTTGGCTCCATCAGCTAGTAGGGATAGTAAAACCTATAAATACCTCTTTTTCTCATCAGTTTTAACATCAAGAAATATTTAGGTATATTTTACACATATTTTTCAATGTTTTTAATCATTTGAGTATTTATGTCTCATATTTATAAGAGTGAGCCCCGTTGAAGTTATCAAATAATAAAGTGAAGTATTTTGAGTTATAAAATTTATTTGGTGTATCATATTATTTTATTTGGAGGTGATCCGAGTAAGATTAAGGTTCTTCTTCACCTTAGAAGAAGATTATAAAAAGGTTTCGCTTTACTAATAAAGATTATGCAAAAGTTATTATTCGTCTTAAAAGAAGAATTATAGTATAATTCTAAGAAGAGTCTTGCGAGTGGACATATGCAAGAGTTATTTGTCGAACTACTGTAAATTAAATTTATTCTTTCTTCTTTATTCTCTCTAATTATTATCTAATTGTTTGATTGATTTATACTTAACAATTTCCTTTATTTATATATATATTGATTGTTATTAATTGAGTATATTGAATAGAAAAGTTCGTTAAATTTTATAAATACTCAATTCTCTTCCCTTTTTGAATGTATGTCATTGACATTAACACATTTTTATTAAATGTAAAGCTGAAAAATACAATGGATTTTATTATAAATCTTTTTTAATATATTTATTTTGCGTTAATTTTGGAATAAACAATTATATAGTCATCTTTAATTTAATATTTGTTTGATTAAATTCAATCTAAAATATATTTATTTAGAAATTTGTATATTGTATCTTTAATTTTAAATGTATTTATTTAGTGCACATATTATTTTGTCTTGATTTTTTCAAACATTAATTTATTATCTATTTAATTTAGCTTCAGTTTTAAAAATAAATTTATTAAAAAATTATATATTTTGCCTTGATTATGTGAGTGCATTTGTTTAAACAGATAATATTTCTCGATTTTCAAAAATGATAAATTAGTAATAAAAACATGAGGTGTTTTTTTTTATCTTGATGTGCCACGAATCGGTGAAAATGATCGATGTTTAAGTGCGTTTGAAAATAGTACTCATCCTCCGTGCATGAACCGACGTTTTAGAAGATTAGTCGTGTTATTACAGTCTAAAAGAGAATCAATTGAGACGTGCACTATATAAGGTCAGAAAATGAATTATCGATAACGTATTGCCACTACACCTGGCGGCTGAGTACAGCCGCTCGCCCCGGGGCATAGCTTAATTGGCAAAAGTTTGAGTGGTGTGTGCTTGTTATGTTGGCGACCTATAGGGTGGGGGTTCGAATCTTGGAGGCAACCTTTAATATTTGAGTCCCTTGTATGGTGAGATCAGTGGTTAAGTCCAAGTTCCTGGTCAGTTGAGGCACATCCCGCGATTTACATCCTCCACTAATTTCGAGGGTACAGAGAGTGGGGGCTCCTAATGTTAGAGTTCAACATTTTTTTTTTGAGTACAACCGCTCTTAGAATAAAGGGTCGATAATTAATGATCCTCCTCCTCTTTTAGGTTAAGCTTGAAGAAAATGTAACGAGAGAACATATTCGGCCAAATTTTCGGTTTATTACAACAATTAATCTCAATCTTTGATAAGTGACAAAAAAATGAGAGTGGTTAGATATAGGCCAACCCGCCAAGGTGGACACGTGGTCTCACCCTGCCATTGAGGATGGCGGGGTGGACCACCACACCCCGCCATTGAGGATGGCGAGGTGAACACCCCACCCCGCCATATCAGATGGTGGGGTGGAAGTCGCCATCCTCCCCGCGTGGCGACTCCCCCATCTCAATTTTATAATATTTAATTTTTAATATTTAATACAATCTAGAGTTTTATTTTTTTAAGGATTAGTTTTATTTAGGGTTTAAAACATCTATACAAATTAAATTTGAAGTACAAGTTTTAATTAGTT
>JANZXR010000003.1:7108441-7137318 GCA_027575705.1 Erythroxylum echinodendron
TCCTTATATAGTCAAGAGCCTTGCCCCAATTGTTTCTCCCAACCAATATGGGACAACTAAAGGAGCCAAACTCAACACTTGTAACGGTCAATGGTTTGATGCTTTCCAAAATTGGTTATCGCATCCATTGTTATTGGTCGAATTCCAACCTGCCACCAACAAATTTGGTTCAGTTGTAACAAAGAGTCCTTGTAAAATCAACTTAGTTAAAAAAGATAATTAGCATTGTATATACTAATAAGGATAAAACCAAACCAAGTCTTGGTTTTATCCTTATTATATAGTACGTATCTCTTAGCTATTATAGCTGTATATATACACCAATGACATCTGCTGAACGGGATTAAGTGGTTTTCACCCTCAGCCAAGATTTCTATCTTTTAATTGTTGATGGAACTACAAAGATCTTGAGAGTGATCAAGATGGATGATCGAGTAGTTCTTTAGGAGTCACCTTTGGTTGCATGAAGTGAGGATTCTCATGTGACAGAAAATAGAGCTGTGAAATGGAGGAGTTATATAGAGAGTGAAAAGGAGGAAATTGTGGTGGGATTCAAGAGATGCTACTTTATTTATGTCTCTGTGAGAGAAGTTGCTAAGCCATGGCAAGTTCAAACTGTGTTTTTTAAGGCTTTATTAGCTTTCCACAGTGCCTGATAATTGTTTTCAGTTTCCGGAATCAACAATTCAACATCTGTCTGCAAAATCAATTTTCTATATACATGGAATACAACAAATCTCGTATTCTAGAACGGGACAAGCATATCGTAGCAAGTTCAAGTCTTACAGGACATTCTTAAGTCTTGACATAGTTGAATGAAAATATCATATCAATTACGTTATTTTCATATATAGTTTTTGGTTTTACTTTTAAGTTATTTAATAAGGAAAAGGAAAAAGAAACAAACAAAAATTAAAAAGTGTGCAATAGAAAGGAAGGAATTTATTCTTCCTGTTTCTCATGTGGCCAATTGGCATTGATTTCAAAGCTTTTTCACAAAGTTATGCATACTTTTTGTTCCATAATTGAAGTGAAAGTTAAAAGGACTTGTGATTTGGGTGCTTAATGCAAAAAAAGGTCGTTTTCCAGGTTGTTCATGTGGCTAATCACTCTCAATTGGGTTTTTCGTAATTATCACTGTGATTTCAAAAATTAGATTGATATCTACCTAATCATGATCTGATCTGATACTTTTAACTCTTCATTCAGACTTAGATTAAGAAAAAAAAAACACACATGGCTTATCTTTTTAATTTATACAATAGGCTTATTGAGATTATTTATTTTATGAAAAAATGAGGCTGAATAAAAATTATAATAATATAATTAAGGTTGGCAATGAATAAGTATGTTTCAAATTTTTTTAAATTGTAGTCTCAATTTGAAGTGTAATTAAATTCAATGTAGATAAAAAAATTAAATTTTGTTTGAAATTTGAATTTGATATTAATTTTAATTGTTACGATTAGAATTAAGAATGTTAATCCAAGCTCGACCCGGCCCAGCCCAATCACAAATTAGGGTGGCTCATGGCTCAACAGGCTGAGACATGTCAACTCTGACCAACCCGACTCATAATATATATTTTTTAAAAAGTAAAAAATGAAGTTGATTTTGAAATAATGATCGGCTCATAGGTCGGGCTGCTCAACCAAATCTTGACCTTGGCTTAATCAGGATGATCACTTTTAACCCATAGCTAACTCGTGATTTGGTCAACTTAAGTAAAAATTGACATTCTGAATTAAAATTAACTTCTCAAAGTTAAAAATTGAATTTTTCTTAATTAAAATTTAAGTTATATTTAAATTTCTATTCATTCAAATTTTATTTATTGATTTCGGGCCAACATATGCTCGAATGAAAAATTAAAGATAACATTTGTGGTTAAACTCAATTCAATTTGGATTGAAATTAACGAATTTGGCCCCAGTTAAATGGACTTCAAGTTAACTTCAAGCCCTGTTTGAATTTGGGTTTTATGACTCAGTTCGAACGAATTCGAACTCGAAGCTCGTATAAAATATAAACAATATTATTTTTAAAAAGACATGATTTAAGAATCCCGACCCATTCCAATGCTATCACTAAATTTAAAATACCAAATCTGCATATCAAAACGAACCATTCTGTAGATCATCACTTCGTAAAGGGAAATCGAAGCTTGTAATCGTAAGTTTGAGAAGTTTGGAGCCATTCGTGAGGGAAAGAGATAACTTTGTAAAGAGAAACTGCAAGGATAAGCTAATCAAGTCAAGCATGCCGCATGCGTGGCTACTGCTTGATTTGGGTTGGTTGTACAAATACTTCAGGCTACGTTACTTGAGTTGTTGCAGCTTCTTGCCATTGTTCGCTATTTTCCGAGATGCAAGGCTCAAGGAATAACGCGGCTTAAGAGTTGCTTAAGTAGTAGGCAAGACTCATTCAAGACACAAATAAATGTCATTGAATTTTGAATTAATAATTTGATTTTAATTATATAATTGATAAATAATATACACATATAATAACTGTCATTGAAAATATAGTTTACGACATAACCGTGCTAATGCTTTTGCAAGATTGAAACTTTAGATTCCTTGTAGATACTTGGTCTTTGGAGATGGATGAAGGTTCATTCATGGAAGGGCCTTTAGTGAGCTTGTAAAAGGATGTAGTTTCGCCCAGGTACAGTTTTGTGAAGCCTGAAGATATAAAGCCTAAAGACAAGTACCTCTCCAAAACTACAACAGAAGCTTCCATAGTTCATTTTAGCCTTTAATCAGGTAATGTGCACATCAAATGATTTGAACCACCTCCAAAATGATTTCGCAGTCAAATTCGCAAATTCCTTTTCACGAGAAGTAAATTTTGATCAATATGCTTATGTATGGATAATGTTCCGCAATTATCGACTGGGTTAGACAGTTAATTACAACTTCATCTGTTTCCTAAATCACAAAACTTATGAAAGGCAACTTTACAATGCTAAACAGCCAAAAGAATTGATCTGAAGTTGAGAAGTTATTGGTCAAATATGGCCATCTCAAACCAAAAATGAAGAACAGAGAAACTCTATACCATAATTTATGGAAAGATGGCTAACCAAAAAGCTTCACCTCTCAATCTATCATTGAAGGGACTAAAATACAACAAAATGGTTTTTATCCAACTTAAACAGTCAGAACTCGGAACACTCAAGAACAATAAAGAGAAGCCGGCAAAGCTACTACAAAAACTGTGGCTGTTAAAGCAGGCAATAAACCTGCGGACTAAAGAAGAAAAAGGTTCCAAGTCTAGACGATCTAAAGAACAAAAAATTGGGTTCAATGCAATCAAAGCCTCCTCATAGGAGAGAATCAGTGCACCACAAAACTGTAGGCAGGGGGTAAAAAACTAAAAATTACTACTCCTAGTCAAACTCTTAAGCCACAAAACTATTTCTTTTCACAGTACTAAAGCAACTTTCTCATGGGAGACGACTGAAGACGCGTAGGCAATCAAAGGTTCATAATGATCAGCTCCAGCACCACACCATCCTGTCACATAGCACAAGTATACACGCAATTTGTTAGCAAATCAAGAATTTAGCTGGATTGTTAAAAAGAAATAAAAAGAATGTAGCCGCATTATAGCAATAAGATGATACGATGTGTTTCTTATAAAGTTGCGAAGCTCAATTACCTGTTCCTTTCATAAACAGAAAGAAAGGAAGCTCGCAAATTTCACATCTGGGACGATGTGGGAGAAAGAAAACACAATTTTCTTCATCAACCATGGCATCAGATCCATGTGCTTGCACCTGTGAATATTTGAGCAGAACAGCCAAGCAGAATGAATATGCAAGAGCTTCAGAAGAGAAGAAAATTTATAAAATATTTGAACAAAATATGAAGAAACTGAGTGACACAAACACGCAATCCAATAGTCTGAAGAATAGCTGACAATAACCTACCATGGAAGCCAGAGAACAACTACGAATTTCTTCTTTGTGCATTGAAGTTCCCCGCTACAAAATCAAATCAAATGCATATCTAGTCCTAGTACCATGAAATTGACATTTGATAGACTATAATGGCTTAAAAAGTTGAAGCAAGCCCTATAAAGCAGTTATCTCCATCCAATTTAGAATCATTCATCAGAAAGGGAAAAAATTGAAAAGATGGGAAAGAAAATGAGAATCAAATAACAAGGGCATGGAAATGATTAGACCAGAATGACAGCATCCATTTGCATGGATATAATTTCTGAGAACAAGCACACACTTGGACCCACCAAACGAATCAAACATACAGTGTGCAAACTCTCAAATGCAAGTAGGTAACAGAACTGTGCCCTTACCACATATATCTCACGCTTGAACTCTGTGGCAAGGCATTCGATGGCAATATCATCTCCGAACGCTGCAGCATGGCCTTGTCTATTCTCATCTACAGATAACAAACCTTCCTCAGTATATTGCAAAGAGATGATATCATAGTCATCATCAGGTGAACCAGAGATGGACATGTACTTGGCCCAACTGGGGCCGTCATTCACCGGAATACATCTCTCTTTGTAAATAGACTCCGCCGCCATCTCTCTTCAAATCACAACAAATAACCAATAAACCAACACAGCTTTAACAACTAATACTCCTAACAATCAAAGAATAGTACACCCAAATCCCAAACAACCACATACAATAAACAACATTAACAAAAGAGAATTTATTGTCATCAAAAGAACGGATCTTCAGTTTCTTTTTTTTTTTTTTGTAAGGAACCAAAAAGAATCGTAATGAAATCAACGTGAACAATTACTAGAAAATAGTTCCGATTATTCACGTGCAGTGAAATGAAATACCTTTGCATACCGAGCTGAACAAGCTCACCAATGGCGGAATCCAAAGCTAAGCGATCCTCCTTCTTCGCTAAAAGCTTCAACTCCTGAACAACATGTATTCCCCAACCGTTCTTCAGATCTGGAGAGTACAAGTGCCTAATCGCGTCGTTTATAGCCTCTTTCTCTTCGCTACTCGCCGATCCAAAATCTTCCGAGAACCTTCGCACCGTCCGCCGTCTCAGCTCCCGCGCGTCGATTCCACGCGCCATCATCGCTTTCTGCGACGCCGTGAAGAGACAGTTCCCATCCGCCGACACCTCTCCCCCGTGCGACAGCCGGAACACGACGGATCTGTCGGTCACTGAGCCGTTACTGTCGGCTGGATGTTTCCAAAGGACGCCCTTATCGTGGAGTCGTATGAGGTGGCGTCGCTGTTGGTCTTCTAAGCCAATCACATCCTCCCACGTGGTGGTCTGTGATGTACTTTGGTCCGTGAGACCAACGACCTCGATTGAAGCCGGCTCCGTCTCTCTCCAGTGAACGGCCGGCGACGAAGGTGCTTGAAATGTCGTCGCCACTGCCGAATCAACAAACACTTTCCCCATTCAAATTTCTATTTTGTTTCTTCCCTGTCTTTACACTTCCACAGAAAATGGAGTTTTCTTTCTATTTTCTTTCTGCTTCAGTAGAAGAGAGTTGCAGAGGAGAGAGAGAGAGAGAGAGAGAGAGGGAGACAGATTAGGGTTAACGGATAGATGTACGACGCGGGAGAGTTGCTCGGACACGTGGCTCTATCTGGGGCATCTAAAGAGAAGTTGTTCTTTGACCGATTGAAAGATGCTAACATAAGCCGGTAGACATGAACCAGGCAGATTAATATTATTGAATATCGTAATATTCCCCCACTAGACGTTGCTGTGAGCTGGCAGGCGTATTCCTCCTTCCAAGGTAAATAATGACGTGGATTTTGTGAAACCAATAGATTTCTTACAAGTAGGTGTTTTGTGGGACCCAAGTTTCTGTTGTCCAATGAAATTCAGAACCAATATGAACCTGCGCCTACACGTGGTTCGAGGCTTCTAGATATCTTAGCCAACTACGGTTTTGAAGGTAACGGTCCAATTTTGACTTGGCATGTTTATTATGTTTTTTAAGGTGTTCTTTTTTTGAGAAAATGCTTTTTAATTAAGATTAATTCCATAAGCTTTAAATTCCAATATTTTAAAAATGACTTGAAAAAAAAGACATATAACGTTTAAAATTTGACTAATATTAAAACGTTACAAAATTTGTTAAATATTAAATAAAATTAAAATTTTGAAATATAATTAAAATAAATTATTTTATAAATTAAATAAAATTAATTAATTAACTTTATTTTATATAAATTTATTAATTTGTAAAATTGAAAGATTAATTAATACATTAATCGATTTTTAACAATAATAATTATTTAAAAAATCAAATAAAAAATAAATAGTTCTAAATTTTTACAATTAAATAAGCTAAATTAATTAAAATTTTTTCATTATTGTTAATCCTCAATTTCTGACTGAAAGAAACTCCAAACAACAATATACGTTCTTACACAGTTATCGCGAGCAATCTATGTGGATAAAGGCCAAGGCCATTGAAAAAAGGCTAAATGCTTCAAGCCTCGTGCCATTTAACGTTTTCTTAAATCAGTTTTCTATGTTTAAGATATTATCTTACATTTTAAGGCATTGATTTTTGGCTATTAAATAGGAAAAAAATAATATTTAAGTAACTATATCAGTTCTCATTAATATTTATGATAATATATTAAATTATTTATGTTCATGTTATGTACAATTAGATAATAATTAGGTATCTTAAAAATTTTAATATAAAATATGATTTGAAATCTGAAACATAATTAAAAGAAAACATAACGTACATAAGTATATATTTTGAAAATGGAGATTTTCCTTCATGAACATAAACGCTTCTTTTGTTGCACATTTCGTGAGGATGAACTATAACTAGTGACGACCTCACCGATTCAGCTGGATAGCACATGTTTCGACGAAGTCCATGCCGGCTCCATAGATCACATGCCTACTCGCTCGTCAACAGAACATAGAATTGGCGGGAAAAGGTTTTGCCTGGGTCCCCCAATTCCAAATTGTACCTGTACAGAAAAGCAAACAAAATCGTTGTCAGAAGTGTTTGCCCAGACATCACATTAATGTGGTACTATCGACAATATTTTTAGATAATTTAGTAGGTGTAACAATCAATTCGAAATTTAATCTTCTCAAATTTACTGTTATACTTACTCTATTCTAATATATTAAATCTTATTTATATATTTATATAAGATTTATATAAATGTGTTGATAAGATTTAATAGAACATAATAAGAATATTATAATCGGTACAGAAAATCTGATCTCAAATTTAACATGGTTTTAAAAATGCACTTTTAGAAATTAGAGTTTCCAAAAAATATGATTAATTCATGATTTATACTCTTAACTTGAAAGCCGGAAATCTTTAAGGAATCCTTTTCAGACTTTGAGTGGCTAATGTTAAGGTTGCACCTGTTCTCATCTCTAAATTGGACAATTGTTAGAGTTCTTGTCATTTAGAAGAATGTGGTAAGTATCACCTAAGATTTCTTATATCTGTCCAATAACCTCTATGACCCACGTAGATCTTATAGTAATATATCTATTAAGAATATATATATAATAATAATTTTTAGATGAAAACTCCAAAACTTCTTATTAAAATTTTAGCACACTGTAAAAACACCTTGATCAATTCAAATTTTCAAAATAAGAAAAGTAAAGAGCAAAAATAATAATTAAAGATACACTAAATTTACGTAAAAAAACTCTCGACCTAAAGGAAAAATCACGAGTGGATGACTAACTAATCAAAATTTTACTATAGGAAAAGAGAGAACAAAAATCTTCAAAGAACTCGTATGAACAATAAAGATATTTTACAATCTCTCCAACATTGGGTGCTATAAAAGAATTGTTACATATGTGGAACCGAACCAAATTGAACAATGAGCATTCTTTAGCTAATTTCAAGTTAAGATTGAAGACTTAAATTTGAATACATCCACCAACCCAGTCGGGACCATGTTTTAAATAAGAGCATGTCTTATACTATATTTAATTTCACAAAAGTTATAGAAGGATGCACAATCTTAAGCATGGGCATGTCCTAGACTGTATCTAACTTCATAAAGTTACATAAAGATCCATAGAGTTAGATATGGCCATGTACTAGATTATTTCCGCTAGCGTTAAAAAGTTCATAAACAATAGGACTGAAAGTGGCAGTATAATCAACTCCTAAGATTTAATGATAACCTTTGGCTACAAGATGAGTTTTGTAATGCTCAAGAGAATTATCGGGACTCCGTTTAGTGCAAAAAACCCATCTATAGCCCACAATTTTTATGTTAAATGGGGGAGGAATAAGAGTCTATCTGTCATTGTAATGGAGAGCATTGAACTCTTTAAACATAGCTTGGTACCAGTGCAGAAAATTGTTAGCCTAAGTAAAGGATGTGGGATTAAAAAGAGTATTTGAGGTGGTAACATTGTAAGTGATGTAATAAAAAAAGTGACGAGGGGTACTAGAGTACATGTGATCATGGGATGAGGAGGATGAGAGCATGAGGTTGTGGTATGGGGGAGGAAGAAGTAAAGGGTAGAGGGGGAAGAGGTAAAGGTAAAGAAATATGAGAGAAGGAAAGTAAGGTGGATGATGACATAGGCAAACTGTTATAGGGAATGAGATGTTCATGAAAATAGACATAACGAGAAATATAAAGCTTAGAGGTGATGGGATCAAAGCACCTATATCCTTTATATTGCGAGACATAACTAAGAAAAAAACATTGTATAGACTTTGGTATAAGTTTATCTATAAGGGTGGAGCTCAAATAAGGAAAACTGGCATGACTAAAGACTCGAAGATGAGTAAGGTTAGACTGAGTGTAGTAGAGGACTTCATAAGGAGATTTATGATAAAGAACAGGAGTGGATAAGAGATTAATAAGATAAACAACAGTAGTGAATGCTTCGTACGAGAGAAACTTGGGGAAAGAGGCAAGAAGAAGAAGGGTGAGACCAGTTCCAGTTATGTGATGAATTTTTTGTTTAATAAGACCATTTTATTGGGGGTGTATAGGGACAAGAGATGCAAAGAGTGATTTCATTGGGCAGAAGATGGTGAGAAAAGGCATCTTTTGTGAGTTTAGGAGCTCTGTCGCATTGAAAGGTTTGTATGGTAGTAGACAATAGATTTTTACTGGTGGTTTTAAAGGATTGAAAACAAAGCTAAACATGATGGGTTAGAGGAAAAATCTAAGTAAACCGACTAAAATCATCCACAAAGATAATGAAATGTCGATAACTAGAGTGAGAAAGAGATGAGAAAGGACCTCAAATATTAAAATGAATTAATTGTAAAGGTTTGATCGAGAAGACAAAGGAAAGGAAAGGTGAATACTTTTGTCTTGAAGACAAGAAGTACATGGATTGAGAACATTTTTAAATTGCAAAACATAACCTAATCTAGATAATGTAGAGTGATGTGGATGAAAAAGAGGTTGATGTCACAAGTTTATTAAAGTGCAGGCAATTGTGAGAGCAACTGGATTTATGAAGTGCATTGCAATTTTCATTGGGTGGAGTTTGTTATGAATGTGGACAGCAAGAAGTGGTATTTTAGATTTGAGATCCTTCACAATATAACCAAATGGACTAAATTCAATGACATAGGAATTATCAGTGACAAATTTGGCAATAAGTAAAAGATTAGTAGTAATGTGAGGACAATCAATATATTACAAAGATGAACACTATGAGAAAAAGTGGGAAAGGTTAAGGTACCAGTGGATGAAATAGGGATAGTGTGTCCATTACCAATAATGACTTGATTGGATCCTTTATATGTTGTGACATATTCTACGATATGGGATTGTGGAGTCATATGAGTAGTGGTGCCAATATCAGGTAACCATTCAATGACAATATTAGTATTGAAGGGAGTTGTTTCATGAACTGGTTGGATATTCGTGCCAAAAAAGGCTATGGTGATATTATCTGTAGTGCAACAGAATCCAATAGAGTAGTTATAAGATTTGGAATACCAAAAACAACGGTGAGCAATAATGTGTCCCCATTTTCAGCAAATTTGACATTGGGTAGTTGGCTTATTATTATAGAAATTGGGTTTAGGATAAGAAAGGTTATATTGGGTTTGGAACTCAGCTTGAGTATGCATAGAAGGGTTATTTAGGTTTTCACTAAACTGCATGGGCCTAAAAGGTGGTACATTAAAGGGCCCATTAATCAGGCCACTAAATTGGTCAGCCTACAGAGAAAATCCATAGGCACTAGGGTTTGAAATAAATCTAGACACATTAGGGTGAGACACTGGGTGTCTCCTGTGTTGTGCCTTGCCATCGCCTCTTTCATGTGGAGAGGTTAGTGCTGGAGAAGGCAGCGAAGATGGCTTGCGATGGAGGTGGCTCATGGAAGGAAAGCAATCGTTGTTTATAGAGTGAAAGCTTAGTTTTAAGTTATGCGAAGGTGATGTTAATGGTGTAATTTTCTATTACCGTGATAAAAGACTTGAAGTCTGTAGATAGTCGGTTTAAGGTGAAAAGAACAAGATAATCATTCGAGATAGAGTCTCCAATAGTGGCAAGTTCTTCGGCAATGTTGGACACACTATTTAGGTATTTAATGATGGTAATTGATAAGTATAAATTGTATCATGTTTTAGGGCATAGTTTGATATGTGTTTAGTAATTAATTCAATCTTCAAGTATGTATTAAGGTTCGAATTGTGTTAGTTTGTTAATTATTTGTGTTTTAAAGGTTAATACAAGATTTTGAACTTAAATATTATGTTTTCGAGGTACCTTGATGTGTTTGCTAGCGTTTTAGAGTCAATATCGAAGAACGGAGAAGTTTTGGAAGACGTTCGAATTGAAACAGCGACCCTATGCCACGATCGTGATAGAAGCTCCTGGAATGACCCACGATCATGACTCGCATGCCACGATTGTGACAGAAAGCTCAGATGTGAGCCATGAATGTGGTGTTGTGCGGAAACGTTAATCAATTTGGAGTGAAAAATAAAACAGAAATTGACAAGATAAAAAAGTAACTAAAAACCACAATACCAACAAGAACACTAAGATTTATACTGATTCGGCAATGCTTAAGTCCAGTTTAGAGACAATGAAGTATTTTACTATAATCAATGAGAGCATATAATAGTGTTAATCACTCAATTTCCTAATGACCCAAATTAATCTAAGCTCACACACTCCTATCAGGAAGAGAAAACTGAAAAATACAAAACAAAGACAATTTGAGAGAATATCTTTCTCTCTCCTGGATGACTCCTTGCTATTTCTCTCTCCCTCCCCTTTTGGTACGGTTTTTTTTTCCTTTCTTGTCAACTGCTGTCATGCTTCTCCTTTATAGAGAAGTCAATGGGTGTAACAGCTGGCCAACTTGTTGCACCAAAAGTGGATGGGTACAACAACTGACCAACTTATTGCACCGAAAGTGGTTTTCCACATTTGACTAATTTTGAGACAATAATCAATAATCTCCACCTTGGCTCAATCCCTCGAAGTGGAACTCCCAATAGTCATCTCCCAATTCCCTCTGAGGCAATTAACAAATTTTACAAATTCCAATCAAGTTTAAGCAATGCTTAAACTTAAGCAACGCTTAAACTTAAGCAATGAAACTGGTTTTGTTAACATATCAGCAGGATTGTCGGCAATCTCAAACTTCTGAAGAAGAATATCTCCCTCATCAATAATCTCATGAAAAAAATGGAACCTCACATCAATGTGTTTCATACGTGCATGATTAACTTGATTCTTTGCTAAATAGATAACGCTCTGACTGTTGCAATAAACATCCACATGGTCCTGTTGGACCCCTAAGTCATCAAGCAACCTTTGAAGCCAGATGGCTTCTTTAATAACTTCTATTACTGCCATGTATTCCACCTCAGTAGTCGACAAAGCAACTGTAGATTGCAAAGTAGATCTCCAACTCACTGGACCTCCAGCAAGAGTGAATACAAAACCTGTAGTGGACCTACGCTTGTCCAAACCACCTGTGTAATCAGAATCAACATTTCCAACAACACATTGACTAGTAACTTCATCTCGCTGAAACAATAAACCAACATCTACAGTACCTAGAATATACCGTAGAATCCATTTCACAATTTGCCAATTCCCTTTTCATGGACTATGCATATATCTACTGACAATACTAACAACTTGTGAAATATCAGGCCTAGTACATACCATAGCTTACATCAAACTACCAACAACACTTGCATATGAAATTTGAGCCATGTAATGACTTTCCTCATCTGTGTTAGGAGACATAGAAGAACTAAGTTTGAAATGAGGAGTAAGAGGTGTACTAACTGGTTTTGAATTTTTCATTCATCCTAAAATGTTGTAGTGCCTTCTTTAAATACTGCTTCTGACACAGACCAATCTTTCCTTTTGCTTTATCTCTTTCAATTTCCATATCTAGTATCTTCCGAGCTTCTCCCAAGTCCTTCATCTCAAATTCATTACTCAGTTGAGTCTTTAATCTTTCAATCTCCACTTTGCTTTTACATGCTATAAGCGTATCATCAGTATATAAAAGCAAATAAATAAAGGTTCCATCTTGTATCTTGCGAAAGTATACAGAATGGTCATAGTGACTTCTTGCATACTTATGCTCGATCATAAACCTATCAAATCGCTTGTACCATTGTCTTAGAGACTGCTTCAAGCCATACAATGATTTTTGCAATTTGCAAACCCAATTTTCTTTGCCAGCAATCGTAAACCCTTCTGGATGAGACATAAAAATATCTTCCTCCAAATCACTATGTAAGAATGCCGTCATAACATCAATTTGAGCCAACTCAAGGTCAAACTGCACATCTAAAGCCAACAAAATACTAATAGAAGAATCTTTTGCTATAGGAGAGAATACCTTGTTGTAGTAAATGCCTTCCTTCTGAGCATAGCCTATAGTTACCTATTTGGCTTTGAATCTTACATTATCTTTTCCTAAAGATTCCATCTTCTTAGTATACACCCATTTACAACCAATTTCTTTCTTCCCTTTTGGTAACTGAACCAACTTCCAAGTCTTATTTTTATGAAGAGATTTCATCTCCTCATCCATAGATTTCTTCTACTCCACGCTCTCTAAACTCCTGATAGCTTCTTTGTAGGTGGATGGAATATCATCTTTAATAACGGGAAGTGCATATGCCACAATATTAGTAAACCGAGCAGGCTTTCGAATTTTCCTTCTTGATATTCTGGTTGTAATAGAATCTTGTTGCTGTGGAGGCTTTTGGGCTGATACCTCCTCTTCATTATCCTCATCCTCATCATCAGAATCAATTTTAGGACTAGTGTCTGTAACATCAAACCTTACTGAAACAACTAGAGTCTTCAATAACTCCACCTTCTTTGAACTACTCATGGTCTTGGTCGCTTCAATTTCCCCTTCATGCTTGTTATAATTAACTATAGCAGCCTCATCAAAAGTTACATCTCTGCTTACAACAAATTTCTTCGTATATAGACACAAGAGTCGGTATCCCTTCATGCCAGTGCTAAAGCTCATAAATAGAGCTTTCTTCGCTCTTGGATCCAACTTGCTTTCCCTGACGTGATAGTAAGTAGGACAACCAAATATGTGTAAATACTTGTAATTAATACAAGGTTTACTAGACCATACCTCTATGGGTGTTTTACCCTCGTTTGTAGCAATAGACAATCGATTAATAAGATGGCTTGCATAAGTAATTGCCTCAACCCAAAACACCTTGCCTAAACCAGCATTAAAAAACATACACTAGACTTTCTTTAGCAAAGTATGGTTCATGTGCTCCGCCACCCCATTCTATTACGATGTCTCCTTAACTATGAAATGCCTCACAATACCTTCATCTTGACAAACTTTCAAAAAAGGATCAGACTTACATTCGCTACCATTGTCTGATTTGAGAGTCTTGATCTTTCAACTGCTTTAGATTTCAATAATCTTTTTCCACTTTAGGAATATCTTCAAGACTTCATCTTTTTGCTTCATGGTGTACACCCATACGCTTCTAGAGAAGTCATCAATAAAGAAGACAAAGTAATGGCTACCTCCCCAAGATGCATTATTGGAAGGTTCCCAAACATCATTGTGAACATAATCTAGAATACCTTAAGTATGGTGAATAGCAATGCCAAAATTCACTCTAGTTTACTTACCCAACACACAGTGTTCGTAGAATTCCAATTTACATGCCTTTGCACCTTTCAATAAGCCTTACTTCATTAATCCTTGCAACGCTTTTTTACCAGCATGCCCAAGACGCATATTTGATAACCTTATAGTGTCTGAGCTATCTGTGTTAGCAACTTCAGTGATAGCAGCTCCACCAATAACTGTGCTCCTCTATAAGAAATACAAGTTATTTTCTCTTATACCTTTCATCACCACCAGTGCCCGTACATAGCTTTAAGAACTCCCCCCTCTATGGTGATCTTGATACCCTTGAATTCCAATGCTCCCAATGAGATAAGATTCTTCTTCATATCTGATACATACTGAACATCACTCAATTCTCTTATTGTTCCATCATGTATCTTCAAACAGATTTTGCTTATCCCTTGTGTTTTATAGACCTTATTATTTCTCATCAAAACAACTCCACCATCCAGCTAATGGAAGATAGAGAACCATTCTTGAATGAGACACATATGATAGGTGCAACCTGAATCCAAAATCCAGTTCTTGGAGTGACCATCAACGGATGAACTAGCCAAAGAAAACTCGAAATCATCATCTCCAGATTTTGCAACATTTGATATAGCCCTTCTCTTTGTTCTTCAATTTGAGGCAGTCTTTCTTCCAATGACCGTTTTTAACACGCTCCATGAAATTGAAAGATTGTTCGAATCTAAGAAAAGAAGAAGATGATATATTCGAATTAACTAAATTAAATTCGATACGTAGGGTTTCAAATTTACCTACTAGACCTCACGAAGAACTTGTCTCAAGCTGCCTAGATAATGGGTGGGTAAAGAACAAACCAAGAAAGTTGTTTAGGATTAAAATCACACCACAATCTGATTCAGTTGATAAGTGATGTTTAATTCCTAAGTTGAAAAGAACAAGAGGGTTTTTCTCTCTCAAAATGGCCGACAACACACAAGAAATAATATGATCAAAAGTTGTTCCAAAATACTAAAACATACGTATTTATACCTAGGCTTAATGCTAAAAGACTTGGGCTTAAAATACATGGAAGCCCAAAAAGTAAATAACCTAAAAACAAGTCTAAATTAGAATAATAAAAAAACATGCCTAGGTCTGGTCCAACATGCTCCCAAGTCTAATCATAGATGCGCCTCTCCTCTTGGGCTTAAGTGATAATGTGCAGCCCAATACAATAGTCTTCAAGTCCCAAGTGAGTCTAACCTAAAATTTTGAGATAAATAAATCAATTTGGGTTGTGATTCAGACAGCTCTCCTCAAATAGGCTTGGTGCACTCCATCCTCTCCACAAATTGTCCCACATGTGCATAGAGAGCCTCCTTGAGTCTCTCGGTCCTAGCTCAGACATAGGTCCAACTGAAATGACAAGCTCGTCAACATCACGCACGCTATCTCCATGGTGATCTTTACTCCTCCTCACATCACTTTTGGCGACAAAAGGCACTTTATCTTTAGTAGGAAACTTCCTTCATGACTTTGAACGAGATTTTCTTTGCTTCTTATGTTTTCTTTCCTCTGTTTGTCCCCTTATAGTGAGTGCCTTAGTTTGTGAATTGTGAGTCTTTTGTTCCTTCTTACGACACTCATGATTCACCAATGCCGCATAAACCTCATCAAGATTCACCTCGGATTTTCCATACAACAAAGTAGTTATCAAATGATTATAATCATCAGGCAATGAATTTAACAAACATAGTGTCTTATCCTCATTAAGAATTTTTACATCAAGGTTTGCTAAATCAGCAAGTATTTTATTATAATCATTTAGGTATTTGCGCATAGAAATACCTAGATGATACTGAAATTGGAAGAGTCTCTTCTTCAAGAAGAGTCGATTTTCTGCGCTCTTGTTCATATACTCTTCCTCCAATTTCGTCCATAACTCTTTAGCAGAAGTTTCTTTCATATACGAGTATTTCAACTCCTTATCAAGTAATGATCGAATAGAGGAATAGAGGCACAAGCATGGAGATTAATTCGTGTCCACTACTTGTCGTCCATATCTTTAGGTTTATCTTCCATAACCATGTCCAACTCTGGTTGATACAACACATCCAAAACTTCACATTGCCACATACCAAAATAATTAGAGCTATTGAATTTATCAACCTCTAACCTTGTAGTGGCGATTGGATGTAGGTGTCGACGATGACGATATCGGCTCACTATTAACAGGCTCGCCTTTATCTCCAACCATATACTTGCCACTAATCATAAATACGTACTGTTCACACACTATTCATAGCATTGGTCATGGGACTGTAGCACTGATGACTATTAACGGGAACTGTAGCACCGATACTATAGCTCCAACAGATTCTCACTCCTATAACACCCTAGTTGAAAAAACCGAAGCTTTGATACCACTTGTTGTGCGAAAACGTTAATCAATTTGGAGTGAAAAATAAAATAGCAATTGACAAGATAGAAAAGTAACCAAAAACCACATCACTAATAAGAACACCAAGATTTATAATGGTTCGGCAATGCCTACGTCAGGTTTGGAGACGACGAAGTATTTCACTATAATCAATGAGAGCACACAATAGTGTTTATCACTCAATTTTCTAAAGACCCAAATGAACCTAAGCTCACACACTCCTACTAGGAAGGGAAAACTAAAAAATACAAAACAAAGACAATTTGAGAGAATTTGCTTCTCTCTCCCGAATGACTCCTTGCTATTTTCTCTCTCCTACCCCTTTGGTGTGACTCTTTCTTTTTTTTTCTTTTCAGCTGCTGTCATGCTTCTCCTTTATAGAGAAGCCAATGGTGCAACAACTAGCTAACTTGTTGCACCGAAAGTGGATGGGTGGAATAGTTGGCCAACTTGTTACACCAAAAGTGGTTTTCCACTTTTGACTAATTTTGAGACAATAATCAACATGTGGCCTGCATTAGACAGACACGCGAACATTTATAAACTTCATGTTTCGAGGAACATTTTGGACCTTTCGGACCACGAAAAAGCCCTAGGGTTATCTAAAACATAAAAGACTGTTTAAAGAACAACAAGAAAGGAAAGAAAGGAGCTTTTTCATGTAGCCACCTTTGGAAACCCTAAGAGAGAAAGAGGAAGAGAAAGAGAGGAGAAAGAGAAAGAAGTGGTCTTGACATGCTTCCTGGATCAGGAGGTTTTTCGACGCTGCTGCCTTCCCAGAACGTCCATTCTAACTTTCAACTTCCTTTTCATTTCAATTTTATTCATGTATAAAGTTGGGATGGATTATATGATGATAGATGGTAGAATGTTGATGATGTTTTAACTCTTATTCATGATTTTATTTGATTTAATGATAATTTAATTGGTTGTATTTATTGGATGAAACGCCTTGATTTGATTGAATCTTTACATAATTCGGTAACAAATTGAGAGGGTGAACTAAATGAAAAACGATTAAATTAGATTAATGAGAGTTAGGCAATTTAATAGAAACCGTAACAAATCATATTGGTAATTGCGTGGAGAGAGATTCCGTGTGATATTCTGATAGTTTATTAAAATACTTCAGATCTAATTAGGGTCTTGGATAATTTGTGAATTGAGAGACCACAAATTTCATAATCTAATTAGGCTTTATAAATTAAGGTTAATGGTTATAACTCGAGAAAGAATAATCTACCTAAGATCATCTAAAACCGACACCCCATTAATATAATCAGCTAGGTTAGCATTAATGATTGGTAAAATCTCCTTTCTCATAACTTGGTAAATTCTTGGTTGATTTCCATTGTACGTGCTTGTTGTTCAATTGTTAATTCCTTTGTATTTAATTTTTGATTTAGTTGGTTGAATTCAATTCTAGTATTTACTTCCCATTGCTTTATTTATTTTTAGTTTCATATCTTTTTAGCTTTAGATTTTTAGGATTAGATTAATCCCCTCTTTATGGGATCAACACCTCTTATATTGCAATCACGACCCATACGCTTGCGATATTTGAGGGCTTGTAAATTTTAAAGCTCGAACGACACGATCAGTGTTGGAACCTTTTTTGAGAGTGTGAAGTTTCCAACAAATGAGGGAACGTTGTGATGCAGATTGTAATATGAAGTAATATTCAAGTCCTACTCAGAGGTTACGAGCTGTGTTGTGTCCTAATACAAGTCTAACGGTTAAGCTAAAGATTGATCTGGTGAGAAAGTAATAAACCAACCGATCAATCTTCTTCCATTTGATGTAATCAATGGATTAAGGGTCCACGTGTTCTTTCGAAGAAGAAATGGTCTCGTCAACATATTTAATAAGGTCCGAGGTAAAGAGTATAGCTTAAATTTGGTTTCTCAATATCAAGTAGTTCCTACAATCTAGCGGTGTATCCAAGAAATTTATAATTTGGTTGAATGAAAATAGAGGTAGATTATTTTTCTAACATGTTTGTAATTGTGAAATTCTTCTCGTGTTGTGTTGATTCTGGTGTTTTTGGATAATGGTGTATTTCTAAGTATGTAGGAATAAGTTGGTTTTTATGATTGTGTTGGGCTGATTTTGAAATGGTGTATATACTGAGTGTTCTAAATTGGGGTATTGTGGTTTGACCAAGAAAAAGAGTTATTTAAGGGAAATTAAGCATAGGCTTTAATACCATGAAAGAACAGAGCAATATGAAAAAAAAAATGATATTGTATGTCATGCATTATTAACTGAGTAACATCTCTTAATATAAAACCTGATGATAACTGGATAAGGATAAATAAAATAAACAATAAGACTAAATAAAGATGCAACAAAATTTACTTATACATGTGAAAATAACGACAATTTATATAATATACGGTGGCTAACATGTCGATATGTTATCAAAAACCATGTTTTTTAGTTGTATAAATTTCTCTAATCATCTTTTCACTTCCAAAGATTATATCCTTCTTATCTTTCTTCATCAAAGATGTTGTGAAGACCAACCATTTGTTTAGAAATATCAATGAGTATGATCTATGATCTTTGATTTTAGCCATTTGCTTTTTATCCTTCATATTGTATCACAAAATATTTATATATCTTAGATTTAATTCTATTCTCATCGTGTGTAAATATTGTGTATAAATATGTCATTGTAACACTTAAATCATTCAATAAAAAAATTAATCCTTTATTTTGATATTAATATAGTATTAAAGCTTTGTATTGCGTGAAAACTTTAGTTCTTAAGTAATCATGGTAGCTTCCACTTCTTTTGCCTCAACTTCTTCTCACCATACCTTTGCCATTAAATTAGAAAACTCAGTTTGTTCCTCTTCTAAATTTGATGGAATAAATCCTACACCTCTAAAACTTATTCCCTCCTTTCTAATCCCAATTAAAACATTTCTAATTTATGATTACTTATCATGGTTTTAAAAGGATAAAGCCCTTTTTCTTGGATTCTTTCATCTTTTGTTTGAAGATGTTTTTCCTTTTGTTGTTAAAATAAAGTCTATTTATGATGATTGGAAGGCTTTGACTAATGCTTTTGGATTTGTTTCTTGTGAATGAAATAAGCTGAATGAGGAAGGTACATGACAGTGGAAGAGCTGATTAATCGTAAATATATTTATGAATTATATTAGTTACATAATCAGTTAATTAGTTGTAACTAACTTTGATCAACTGTATATAAATAGAACACTATGAACTTAACACAAATAGGTTTTCATTCTCCAATTTTTTTTCAAACTGTTTCATGGTGTCATATTAGATTCTAGATCCTTGTCATTTTTCTTGATCTAAGACAATTATTCCTTTCATAACCAGATATTTTAAGTTTTTTGATTCAAAGACTTCAACAATGGCAGCTTCAGCCAAACCTACCGAGGATTCATCTTCACCATATTTTCTACATTTTTCAAAAAACCACAGTTTAGTAATGGTTACTCTAGAATTGATTCCCACAAATTATGTAGTATGGAGAAGATCATTCTTGCTTGCTATTTCTATTCGAAGCAAGCAAAGTCTTTTTTATGAATCTATTCTAAAGCTAAGTACAGACAACACATTGTATCTCCATTGGATAAAGTGTAATAACTTGATTGTAGCGTGATTGTTAAGATATATTTCTCCTCCTGTTGCTTTTATAGTGTTCTATATGGAAGATGTGAGAGATATTTGTCAGACATTAAGTTAGAGGTTTTCTCAGCTTGATGACTCAAGAATCTGTCACTTGCAGTAGCTTCTCTGTACAACTACACAAGGAAACAAATCTGTGGATGCTTATTTTACTGAGTTGAATGGAATTTGGGAAGAGATTAGGAATTTTAGGCCTCTATTGCATTGTTTATGGAGAGGATGCAATAATGAATGTTTTCAAGTATATGTTGATAAAGAGTGGAAGGATTGAGTCTTTAAATTTCTTAATGGCTTAAATGAATCGTTTCAGGCCATAAGTTCACAAATTATAGCTATGAAGCCATTTCCTTCCCTTGATCAAACCTATAACATGGTGCCGAGGGAAGAAACCCAAAGAAATGTCCTAATTCAATGTCAAAGTTTTGATGAATATGGAATTGTGGCTGTTAGGAGGGATAATGGACTGGTATGTGGATATTATGGAAAACCAAGACATTACAAGGACAAATGTTTTATGTTGATTGGCTATCCTCCAAATTTCAAGTTTAAAGCAAAGCTTCAAGGTAACATTTAGAGTTTAGCTTATCAAGTTAGTTGACCGAAATCAATACCAACAAATATGAACAACAAAGATAGTGGAATCTCACTGAACCTCTCGAAAGACTAAATTCAGAAGCTTTTATTATTGTTAAATGAACAAGTTCCTACCTCTGGAAGTGTAAATCTCTCCAATACTAGTAATAGTGTATCTTTGTACAATATGGCACTATAAAAAATTCAGTGTTTTCAGCTGTGAATGTTACTACTATCATCAATTATTGAACACCAAATTTGACGTTGCTCCTTGGATAGTAGATACTAGTGTAACAAACCATAATATTTTGCATAGTGCATTCCAGTCTCAAACCTCTTTGTCAAATTACCAAATGGCACAACTATTAGAGTTTCTCATATAGGAATTATTGTAATTAACTCTAACATTATTCTGCATAATATGCTTGTTGTACCTTCCTTTATTTTCAATTGACTTTCAGTTAGTAAGATCATTGTTGATAATCAAATCTGTCTCATCTTTTTTTCTCATTGTTGTTTTATCCAGGCCATGTCACCATGGATTAAGATTGGATTAGCTAACATAGTGGATGGGCTCTACTATTTGCAACAAAACTCTTAAGCATCTCTTAAACAAGTCCAGTGTTTCCAATTCCATTAAAGTACTTATGGGGTCTTTATTCTCAATCTGATTTATCAGGAAGTCACTATTTCTTGATAGTGGTTGATGATTACTCCAAGTGCATTTGGACTATAACACCCTGCTCTAGTAAGACACGTACCCGACATCCTGAGTGATGTCCGAGTGCATACCCTGTAAGGGTGGCATGCTAGAATAATCAAACACTTGAAACTCGGTACAATTTTTTTATTGCACAAACGTATGTAGAAATCAATAATCAATTGGGCCCATTTTATTCATAAACTTTTTCAATCACAAGGGTTACAATCATTTCAAAATCATCCGAATTTCATTAGTCACTGAGGCCCATTATGCATACAAAACACTTAAATTCATAAGTGTTATTACATCACAAAATCATTTACAAACATTTCCCATTTGGAAAGTTATTATAAACATAATGTTCAAAGACACATTGTAAAAAAATCGCAAAATATACAAATTGATACAAAATAAGAAATTACAAATGCAGACGCGAACTAATCCCGACCTCTATCTCTTATTTGGGTGCAGTGGCTATACTCCTGTTAACCTAACAAGGTAACTCTTCTGAGTCTGAAAAATATTGCAAATTTTGGGCGAGTTTTGCGAACTCAATAAGTGACCATCCTCGATGGCTCACTCAATCACATAACAGATACGATTCACATATTTTCACATAATTTACATAACTTTATTTAACATATAGGATCACATTCAGGGCATTCAAATTAATCATTTCAATCATTTCAAATTCACATATCACTTATAATGCAATGCTTATGAAACTCACTTTCATTTATTACTTTGTTGTGACCGAGTGCCTATAACTGTCCCGTATCTATTGTGGATACTGGGCTCATTGATAACTGTCCCGTATCTGTTGGGATACTGAGCTTATTTTACATAGTGAGCCTTTGGCTCTTATACAATTTCTAAGCTCTAAGCCCTTTTTCACAATTTGAGCTTTAAGCTCTTTTTTACATTCTGAGCTTTAAGCTCTTTTATGGTGGCTACTTCGATCATAACTTCCTTTATATTTCATGCATTTATGTAATGGAATGCATCAATCACATATGATTAATCAGTCACTTTCACATATCATCGGACCTTAGTCCAGCATACAACATTTAAGTTGAGAATTACTTTTTCATTCATAATCATATTCACATTCATATCACATTCATCATCGAACCTTAGTCCGGCATTCAACATAATTGTTGAGCAATATTTATTTCGTCACATTCACATAAAAGTAACACTTCAATGTCACATTCATGCATCAAGTCTTGGACCTTCATTGTCTGGCATTAACATAAGCAAAGTCACATTCATATTAATCATATTCACATTGCATAATAATCATAACCGTAGTCATTCAATGTTGAAATTAAAAGCAGAACAAACAATGAAATGACACCATTTAGGTCGACTCACAGTATACTCCAGATTAGCATTTGCTTCTAAGATCTGGAAATGTCTGGATGCAGATATTTTATCCTGCACATCAATATTATACAATACACACGTTGCACACACATTAATAATTTTACAATCTTAGTTATTCATTTATGCACAAATGTGTATATGAACTATGTACAATGCATGCTTAATGACAATCCCGGGTATATTATCAGATTTCACATCTTATGCACATTCTCACTTTTAGCATTATTTGCTTTCATAATATCTAATTTTTATTCACTTTTACTAGGTACTCATTACTTATATCCTTTGAATCACAATTACAATCATATGAACGTCTTCATTCGTATTATACTTATGCCTTTGGTACTTTGATGTCATCCATTCATTCACTAGATTATAACCCCAATTATTACTCCAAACATATCACACATTAGTCACTTAATCAAGGCATCATTCTAGGTTCATTCCAAGTCCCATTTAAGCCTTAATTAAGACCACTTGACCCGTTAATGTCCGTTAGGCAGACTTCATGTATGCTGGGTAGACCTTTTCGAGTTTTTTTAGCTTTCCAGCCCCGCTCATGTTCGTTTGAAGGGACATCATGTCTGCTAAGCAAACCTTTACGGGTCTCTTATAGACACTTGATTTTTCGACCCTCTATAAATCAAAATCTCTTCTCAGGTCTTCATAAATTAAAATCATACCTAAATGACCTCAATCCAAGTTTTATAGAAAAAGTTATGCCTCTTGCCCTGAAGTATATCCAAGCGCATCCACATTTTCCAGATTCTAACCCGTTATCTACTACATTCACTTAACTTAAGCTTGTCTATCATTTCCAATTAAATTTCTCCTCATTTTCCCATCATTTTAACTCCATTTCAACTCAATATCATCCATAAACAAATTTATAGTCCATGATTGATCATGAATACCAATAACATAACATACACATATATACATATTCATCATCAACTTCCTACACATATTCAACTTTATTTCCACTTTCATTTCACTTCTAATTGTCACCTTAATTCTCCCCATTTCAAGATACCACATTACTCCCTTTCTTTAGCTCTATACTCATTTTATTTCATCATAAAAATAACCAAGGAGATTCACATTCATTCATCAAGAAAACAGAACAAAACCCATTATGTATCCAGTTTTTCTATACTTTTTCCTACACCTAGTACTCAAATTCAAGTCAAAATTCGAAATTCTTAAAGATAGAATTTGAATTCGATGTCTTCATGCAAAATGAAGCCATATGTATCTACTTTAATCCAAAAAAATCACCTCATTTGGATATCTACAGAATAAGTTATGGCTAAATTACAGATGCATAATCAATGGAAAATGTTACAGCTAACTTTTTCCGGCACACTTTAAACACCATTATCATTTTATCTCTAAACTTTCATCCTATTTCTTCCCTTTTCAAGACACTACACTTGCCTTTTCTTTAACTTCAAATCTCAATCCAATCCATGTCTAAAACAACCAATGATCCATGTTTGTATCCACCAAAATCAGAATATAACAATATCCATTCACAAATAAATTTTTCTGCACTTCTTTTAACATCCATTAAGAATTAATTCTAACTCTAAATCACCTTTTCATCAATTTATGAATCATTAATCATCATACCCACAAATTAGCATAACCATATGCCCGTTTTTTCACTCACGATTCATGTACATACACTACCATTTAATGCTCATTTAACCCTAATCTATCATCAATATGTTTCATTTAACAACCTAAGAAGAGCAATAACATGATACTTACTTGTTTAACTTCAACCTCTTCAAAATCACATGAGCCCTAGTGTAGCATCCGAACTTGGGCCGGATCGCTACAGTATGCGATGCCATGTGGAGTTCCATAGTAACTGCACGTAACGCTCCGTTATCTTAGGATATGTGTCGGAATGACCTACGGGCGTTCCGGTGCGTACCTTAGGGTAATGGGGTGTTACACCTAGCTTCTCAAGCTCCATTCGTTCATCACCATCTATGAGAAAGAGGTTAGGTTTTTCTTGTGACATGAAGAAGATAGCATTTCTTGAAGGAACAAGTGAAGGATTTTGGCAAAAATCAATGTTGATAAAGGTTGTGAAACAAATTCGTGGAGAAGAAGAAAAGAAAACAATGAAGATGAGAAGAGAAAGAAGAAAAGAAAACAATGAAGATGAGAAGAGAAGCATTTATGAAGGCAGGAGAAAAATAACAAGTGAAAGACCAAATGAGTTGGTCTTTCATTTGGAAAAAGTCGTGGGATATAAGTTGTGTGGTAAGTGACACATGCCACTTTTTCATGGTTTCATTTGTCCCTCCTTAATAACTAGTCTATTTGATTCCAAATTTTACTCCAATTTTCTCCCAAATTTCAATGACATATGTCATTAAATCCCAAAGTCATTTATAAAATTTTCTACTGCCATTTGACTCTTAATTCTACTTCTTTTCATCAATTGTTCTGTCACTTGGTATTTTTCTAATCCAGAAATACCCCTAAACTTCAGAAAATTCTCAAATTTTTACCAAAAATTGTAAATCAATAGATATACTCTCCAAATCAATTTTTAACACATATAATTCATAATTCCAATTATAATCAAATTTATAGATCAATTATACCCAGAATATGTCAATGAATGCATGTACAGTCATTCTAATGTATGCAAAAATTCAAATTCATGTGCGTGTATGCTAACATTATACATGAGCATGAAATGCATTTTTCTTAATCTCTCTTTGATCTTACATGTACTGAATTTTAAGGTTCTAATTCTTAGTATAGAAATAGGATGTTACATGGAATTTCTTGCTTAAACACAAAATCAAAGTACCTCAACTCATTTAAACCTTTTATAATCTCATCCTAAATCAATTACAAATTTCCATCAAGAATATTAGAATTGATAATGGCATAGAGTTTACAATCCCAACCTTTTGCAATTCTAAAGGCATCAGTCACCAAACATCTTGTATGTATACCCTTAACAGAATGGGTGGTTGAGAGAAAACATTAACACATCCTTAATGTAGCAAGAGCCTTAATTTTTCATGCTCACCTTCCTATCAAATTCTGGGGGCATGCCATTCTCATTGCAACATATGTCATCGACTGAATTCCATCTATCAACCACAATCACTTGTCTCTTTATCAATTATTGTTTCATAACCCTCCCAGCTACGCATATTTCAAGTCATTTGGATGCCTCTGTTTTGCATCTAACCTTACTGCTAATGGAAAGAAACTCGATAGTAGAGCAAGAAAATGCATATTCCTAGGCTATCCTACTGGTACTAAGGGATATAAACTCTATGACCTTCATACTCATTCTACATTCATTTCTAGAGGTCTCATTTTTCATGAAACTATCTTTCCCTTTTAAAATGACTCCATACAAAATTTCGAATTCTACTAACCCTATAGACATTCCAAATCTTGTTCTCCCTACTCTACCTACACATTACTCTACTGAACCTGTAATCACTCTTCCTGACTCTGGTATTGATGCTCCACTAGAAAAACATTCCAATTCATCAGCTTCTGTTCCTCTCCAAAAAAGTACAAGAATCCACAAACCATCATCTTACCTGCAAGATTATCACATTAATCTTCTCTCCAGCTATCCCATCACATGTACACCACACACTACAACTCATCCAATCCAAAATCAAGTCTCCTATGATAGGTTATCTCACTAACAACATACTTTTAGTGTATCTATTATCACTCATACAATACCTTCTACCTATCAAAAAGCTATGAAATCTATTCACTGGCAGTAAGCTATGCAGGATGGATTAGCTACACTTGAAGCTAATTTTACCTGGTCTGATGTTCCTTTACCTCTTAACAAGGGAGTAATATGATGTAAATGGGTGTACGAAATCAAATATCATTCTGATGGGTCTATAGAATGGTATAAGACAAGGCTTGTTGCTAAAGGTTACAACCAAAAGGAGGGCTTTGATTATCAATAAACATTTAGTCTAGTATCTAAACACACTACCATTAGATTATTTCTTGCTTTAGCTACTGCTAAGAATTGGTATCTCTCATAATTAGACATTAGTAATGCATTCTTACATGTTGATCTGTTGGACGATGTTTATATGGAGCTACCATAAGTTTATCACCTTGAGGGGGAGAATCATAACAGCTCCAAAAATGGTCTACAAGTTACCGAAATCACTCTATGGGCTTAAATAAGCATCTCAACAATGGAATGCGAAATTTACTGAGTGTTTACTAGCTCATGGGTTCAAGCAATCTAAGGCAGATTATTCTTTGTATACGAAACACACGAAGGAAGTATTTCTTGTCCTATTATTATATGTAGATGATATTGCCATTGCAAGCAGTACCTAGTTTCTTATTGATGAGTTAAAGGATATTTTAAGGTCTCATTTCAAAATTAAAGACTTGGGGGAACTCAAATACTTTCTTGGACTTGAACTAGTCAGATCTGGAAGAGGGATTCATATTTGTTAGAGGAAATACACATTTGAAATGCTGCAAGAATATGGAAAACTTGGAACAAAAGCAAGTGCTATACCCATGGAGGTTAATCATGGCTTAATGCACACAGATGATGGGGTGTTGAAAGATCCTATTTTTTATAGGCAATTAGATAGGAAGTTGCTATACTTAACAATTACTAGGCCTAATATTTTCTATATAGTACACGTTCTCACATAATTCATGAATAAACCAACCAATAAGCATCTAACAATAGCCTATAGAATTTTGAGATATTTGAGAAGGCATCAGGGCAAGGAATTCTAATGACAACAAGATCAAATTACAGGATCAAAGCATATTCAAATAGTGATTGGACTAGTTGTAAAGAAAATAGAAAATCAATAACTAGTTTCTGTATCTTTATTGGAGAATCTCTAGTCAGTTGGAAGAGTAAGAAACAAAGCATCGTGTCCAGAAGTTCAATAAAAGCCAAATATCGTGCAATGGCCACAACCACATATGAGGTTATCTAGATTCTATATCTGTTAAATGATCTTGGATTTAAACAGCGGGAATATGTGGAATTATATTGTGACAACATCTCTGCCATGTATATTTCTAAAAATACAATGTCCCATAAAAAAGACAAAGCATATAGAACTAGATTGTCATTTTTTCAGGGAGAAAGTGCTTGATGGAACTACAAAGCATATGTATTTGAGAACAGAGGATCAAGAGGAAGATTTGTTGACAAAAACTCTTCATCCAACTTAATATGAAGGGTTAATGAGCAAGATAAGCACATTCAATATATATGCACATCTTGAGGGGGATTGTGAACGAAAGAAGCTGAATGAGGAAGGAAAATGACAGTGGAAGAGTTGGTTAATTGTAAATATATTTATAAATTATATTAGTAACGTAATCAGTTAATTAGTTGTAACTAACTTTAACCAATTGTATATACATAGAACACTGTGAACTCAATATAGATAGATTTTTCATTCTTTAAATTTTGTTTTCAAATTGTTTCATTTCTTAAAATCGTCAGCTCCATCTCAACACTGAACTCCAAGATATGAAGAAGAATGATCTCATTGTATCTCAATATTTGGAAAATGTCAGATGTTTAACAGATGAACTAGCTGCTACGAGAAGAGCTTAGTCTTATTTCAGACCTGGTATCTTTTCATGAACTTTACAGGCATTACTTGCAAATGAAATTCTTCGTCACTCTACCCAAGAAGGTCCAATAGCTAACCTCACCTATAAATCTACCTCCTCTTAACCATCTTTTTACCATTTTCCATATACTCATATACCAAATTCTCAATGTCCATCTGCTCCTCACTTTAATAAAAGATGCAACAAAGGACCATGCCAAATATATGGCTTGTGCAATAACATTATTGATAAGTGTTGTCGTTGTTATAGATCTCTCCCTACTCAACAAACTACACATGGACTGATTCCACTACACCCCCCTCCCCATCTCAACACTGAACTCCAAGATCTGAAGAAGAATGATCTCATTGTATCTCAATATTTGGAAAATGTCAGATGTTTAACAGATGAACTAGCTGCTACGAGA
>JANZXR010000003.1:7137418-7156374 GCA_027575705.1 Erythroxylum echinodendron
TAAATTGGAAAGATTAATTGACACTATTTAATAATATTAAAAATGATCATAATTAAAAGTAAAAAAATGTTTAATGTTTATCGTTAAAATCAAATTTTATTTGGTCATTGTTTAAAAGTTGTCTTCTCTATTCGCCATTGTTTAATATCTTTAGTTAGTTCTTTGGTATAAGCTCTTGTTGTAAATTGTAATCGTTAAAGGGTCATAGATATATATTATTCTTTTTATTTAAAATTTTGATGTAATTATTATATAACATACGATAAAATTGTAATATTTTATATGATGATTAAATAATTTTTATATTAATTGTGGTTATTCCTTATATGTGAAATATGTAAAAAATAATATTAAATTCAAATTCAATGTAATGGTTAGTGGTACCAAAGGGATGAAAGGAGCAGCTGTTAGCAGAGAGATAACTGAAAGAAAATAAAAGAGAGAAAGAGTGGAAAAGATCATCATAGAATTGAAGAGAGAGAGTGAGTTGGTATGGCATAAACAATAGAGCTAACTGCCAACATATAAACCAATCATGTAGAGGAGAAAAAGTTGATGGGAGACCAACAAACACAGAACATGTGTGTAAAGAGTGAGAAGGAAGGAATTAACTGAAAAATATGATGAGAGAGCAAGAGAGAGGAAAAACATAGATAAAATGAGAAAACACAAAGAGATAATGTAACATCTTGTCACTTGAATTAGGGTCAAAATGTGATTATTAGAGGTTAATGAGAAATTACGAAGCATAACTCATATTGATGCATAATGTGACATACGGATACACGATATTATTGATCTTACACATTACAATTATTTGTACATGTATTCATTGACATTTTTCAGGTATTATTAATTGTTAAAAATTCAATTAAAATGTTGATTGTGAATTATTTGCATTAAAAATTTATTTGGAGACTATTAGTATTATTTCAAAATTTTTGGTGAATTTTAGGAAATTTCTAAAAATTTGGGGTATTTTGGACTAAAAAAATATTGATAAATAGACCAATTCTAGTGTGACACGTGGACTGATTAAATAGTGATAAATGGCGTACATGTATGGCGACATGTGGCCTACATGTATGGTGACTTGTGGCTATGAATTATGGAGCACACGTAGATCATGTTTTGGCTAGGAAGAGATACTATAGCTTTTGTTCTTCACCGAAAGCATTCAACAGAGAACTCTTTCTTGGTTCCTTGTCCATCACCAAATATCGAATTGTCAATCTTATTGGGTGTCATTGATTCACTCTTACTGCTGGGAAGAATAGCTGAATCAAGTAAGTGATTTTTGATGATGTTTGAATTTGATTGAATTGGTTATGATAAATGGAGTAACTGGAAATAATTGTAGAACTGAATATATATGCTCAATTTTGTTTCTTGTTGATATGTGGGAATATTTGCGGGTATTTTTAAAATGATCTGAAGTGAGTTTGAAGATAAGGAAAATGAGTTGGGTGAGGTCGTGGTATAGAAATGATAAAATGAGAAGTTTATGATGAAATGAGGTTGTTGTTGGATATTACAAAATAAACATGAAGAAACATAAATACAGAAAAAAAGAATTTGCGTGAAAGATATATGGATTTTTTATGTTTAAGATGAATCTTGGAGTTTGATTTATTTATGTTGAGTTGAACCGAAAGGGAAGTAGTATAGATGATTTATGTGTTGGTTGAATAAGGTGAGAATTAGAAATTCTGGAAAAAGAACTTGAAAGAAGAAGAAGAGAAGTGCAGTTCGGTGAAGAATATGAAGGTTTGAGTTTTAGAGAGAGAAAAGGTGGTGGTTGCATGTATGAATTATGAACTAGAGTATTTCATTGAAACAACTCTAAGGCTTTTGATTATAACTTTTGCATCCGAACTCCAAATGACTTGAAACTTAGATCAATAGATTCCTAAGAAATTTTTTTTCTCTTCATAAAAATTTAAAGCTATCTGAATTGATTTGAAAGTGATTGGTAAGATGAAAGTGTGGAAGTCTGTTGAAATGTTATGAACTGGAGCATTTGCATAAATATGCTTTGATATTCTGATTATAACTTGATTTGTAGATTTCTAAATGAGTTGATTCTTAATTTAAATTAAACTAGAGATGTATGTCTACAACTCTCTTGAAGAAGTCAAATTTTAATTCTATCTCTAAGACTGTCAAAATTGGCATGAAATTGAGTCCTGACCTAGGTTGTAGCACAACCAGGGATAGAAAACATATCCTATGGTTGTTAAATAAACTGTATTAATGTAGATAGAACTAGGCTAAAGTTTCTCAACCAAAGTTATAGCTTATTCTCTTAGCTTTAAATTGGTATATAGTTTGTAATTTTTGAAGATGGGAATTAAGATATATAGGTTGTACAACTTGAATGCATAATCATACATTAGCCAAAATTTCAAAGTGCACAGTCTGTGGTATTTTGAGCATAACTCATAGAATAATGAACCAGATTGAATGATCTTGGTATCAATAGTGACTTAAGACATAGGAGAGTAATTTGTTAGAAGGAAGTGTTACCAAAGTACTTCGTTTTCCTAATGAAATTAATTTTACAAAATAGACCTAAAAGTATACCTTTAAACAAATCTGAGTTAATAAATTGAATGTGGATATCCGAATGCTTATTATGACTAGATTGATGATAAGAAACCTGGAATTGTCATAAACATGCATTGTACATATTCATTATACAAGAATGTGCATAAATGAATATATAATTATGCAATATTGTGATATGTGAATATATTGCCTGTACAGAGGAACGCATTTAACGACAACATTTAGACATTGCTCGTACTTCAAGGCAATAGCCATTTGGAGCATACTGTGAGAAACCTAAGATGGTCTAAATTTATTGTTTTGTACTTATTAAACTTTATTGCTGTCTTATTAAACTGTACTAAATGGTGCTAATTGTGTACTAGATTCTGGACAATATTTGTCTGAGGTGTTTTGATGCACGAGAATGATATTGGAAGTGCTGATTGAATGTGAATGCGTCTGCCTAAATGTTTTTCTGATTCTCAACTGAAAAGTCGAATGCCGGGCCTAGTCCGATGACCACTGCTACTGTGATTATTACTGTAATTGATACTAGGACTGATATACTGTTATATTACATGCAAATGAAAGTGATTGAAATTGATGACTAAATTGTGGCCTGCATTACATTCTGATGCATTTAATATAAAAGAATTGTGACTTGTGTTACTAAAGATACTGTTACTGATAAGAGCTTTAAGCTCCCGCATATGTGGTTTGAGCCTATAGCTCACTGTGATCATTGAGTCACAGACTGACAGAATGAGCCCGATAATTCAAGATACTATAAAAGCACATAATCACAATAATATTAAAAAAAGAATGTGAGTCATACATATCGCATCAGCATATAATTTGAATTCTTTGAATGATTTGCAAAGCTGTGTGAATGTCATTATATAATTGAACTGTTTAACTGAGAAATGATTTATCTGTGATAGTATTTGATACTTGTCAAGTGGAATGGAACTGTATGATTACATATTATAATTAATCTTATTTTATGATATTAGTGAACCATCGAGGATGGTTACTCTGCTGAGTTTGCAAAACTCATCAAAATTGCACCGTTACTTTTCATGTTCGAGAGTGAGAGGACCTAGCTTCTAAGACTCTGTAGCAGTATATTTTATGCAACTGTTAAGATTTGGCCTAAAGGTCGGTCAGCTAGGATTGAGAACAAAGTTGTTTCTTTCGAGTTTATAGTATTCGGTGTGTTCTGAGTTGTTTATGTTCATAGGACAATTTTTTATAAACATGGATGATATTGTACTATATAAAACAATGTAAATTATAGTTTTGATATAATGTGATAACATTTTGGGTTTAAAAAATGTGTGATTGATGATTTAGTGTATGATGCCATGTTATGTACATTGAAGTTGATATAGTTAATGTGTCATTTCTGACACGCACATACACGTGTATCCGATGGACACACGTGCATATGTCAGTTAGGAATGAGGTGTTATAGATAACCAAGTATGTCATAAAGCAAGCAACACTTGAAGAAAGGAAGGGAACTAACCAGCTAAAGGATAATTTAAGTTTTTTATTTTAAAGTTTATTATTTTCATAAAATATAACATTTAAAAACGTTGAACTTTAACTATAATCTTTTTATAACATTTAGAATGAATACTGTAATCGAAATAAGTTTAATGAGGAAGGCAAATGACAGTGGAAGAGCTGGTTAATTGCAAATATATTTATGAATTATATTAGTTACGTAATCAGTTATTCCTATCGAGGATTCATCTTTACCATATTTTCCATATGTTTCAGAAAATCACACTTTAGTGATGATTACTCTAGAATTGATTCCCCCAAATTATGCATTATGGAGAAGATCATTCTTGCTTGCTACTTTTATTAAAAATAAGCAAGGTTTTTTTGATGGATCTATTCTAAAGCCAATCACAGATATCACATTGTATCTCCTTTAGATAAGGTGTAATGACTTGATTGTAGTATGGTTATTGAGATCTACTTCTCCTCCTAGTGCTTCTACAATGTTCTATATGGAAGATGTGTGAGATATTTGGTAGATATTGAATTACAGATTTTTTTAACTTGATGACTCAAGAATCTGTCACTTGCATCAGCTTCTCTACACAATTACACATGGAAACAAATATGTGTATGTTTATTTTATTGAGTCGAATAGAATCTGGGAAGAGTTTAGGAATTTTAGGCCTTTACCACATTGTTTGTGTAAAGGATACAATAATGAACATTTTCAAGTATATGTTGATAAAGAGCAGAAGGAACGAGTCTTTAAATTTCTTAATGGATTCAATGAATCATATTAGGCCATAAGGTCACAAATTATAGCTATGAAGTCATTTCTTTCCCTATATTAAACCTACAACATGGTGTTGAGGGAAGAAACACAGAGAAATGTCCTAATTCAGTCTTAAAGTTTTAATGAATCTACTGTTATGGATGGTAGGAGGGATAATGGATTGGTATGTGGATACTATAGAAAACCATGACATTCTATGGACAAATGTTTTAAGTTGATTAGCTATCCTCCAAATTTCAAGTTTAAAGCAAAGCCTCAAGGTAACATTCATAGTTCAACTCATCAGGTCAGTAGACTAAAGTTAATACCAATAAATGTGAACAATAAAGATAGTGACATCTCACTAAACCTCTATAGTGGAATCTCACTGAACCTCTTTAAAGACCAGATTCAGAAGCTTTTGTTGTTAATAAATTAACAAGTTCCTACCTTTGGAAGTGAAGATCTCTCAAATACCAACAACAATGTATCTTTGTCCAATATGGTAGGTATGGAATTCAGTCTTTTCAGCTATGAATGTTGGTACTTATCATTGCTTATTAATCACCAAATTTGAAATTGCTCTTTGGACACTAGATATAGGTGCAACAAACCATATATTATGCTCCATTGAATATTTTGCATAGTGCATTCTAGTCTCAAACCTCTCTGTTAAATTAACAAATGGCACAATTATTAGAGTTTCTCATATAGGAACTGTTGTTATTAACTCCAACATTATTCTGCACAATGTGCTTCTCGTACCTTCCTTTACTTTCAATTTACTCTCAGTTAGTAAGATCACTGCCAACAATCAATTCTGCCTTAATTTTTCTTCTCATTGCTGCTTTATCCAGGCCCTGTCACCATGAGTGAAGATGCTAACATAGTGGACGGGCTCTACTATTTGCAACAAAACTCTCAAGTGTCTCTTAACAAGTCAAATGTTTTTAATTCCATCAATAACAGTGTCATATGTAGTGTTAGCTCTAACATTTGGCACCATAAATTAGGTCACATTCCAATTCATATACTCAAATCTTTGTCATTTTCAATTCCTGATAAATAAATAGGGAATAATGGTCCTTATAACACTTGTCCGAAAGCAAAGCAAAAGAGATTACCTTTTCCTTCATATGTTCCATTTACTTCATCACCATTTGAACTTGTACATATGGGCTTATGGGTCTTTATTCTCAATCTGATTTATCAGGAAATCATTATTTCTTGACAGTGGTCAATGATTACTCTAAGTGCATTGGGACTTTCTTGTTTAAAAACAAAACCGAAGTACCTCAACTGATTCAAACCTTTTATACTCTCATCCTAAATCAACTTTAGACTTCCATTAATAATATAAGAATCGATAATGGCATAGACTTCCATCAAGAATATAAGAACCGATAATGGCACAAAGTTTACAATCCCAACCTTTTACAGTTCTAAAGGTATCATTCACCAAACATATTATACATATACCCCTTAACATAATGGGGTGGTTGAGAGAAAACATCAACATATCCTTAATTTAGGAAGAGCCTTACTATTTCATGCTCACCTTCCTATCAAATTCTGGGGGGATGCTATTCTCATTGCAACATATATCATTAACCAAATTCCATCTATCAACCTCAATCACTTGTCCCCTTATCAATTATTATTTCATAACCCTCCTAGCTATGCACATTTGAAATCATTTGGATGCCTCTATTTTGCATCTAACCTTACTACTAACAGAAATAAATTTGATGGAAAGGCAAGAAAATGCATATTCTAGACTATCTTACTAATACTAAGAGATATAAACTTTATGACCTTACTCATTCTACATTTATTCCTAGAGATTTCATTTTTGATGAAACTATTTTTCCCTTTCAAAATGATTTCATACCACTTCCAAATTTTACTAACCCCATAGACGTTCCAGATCTTGTTTTTCCTACTTTACCTACATAGTACTCTACC
This sequence comes from Erythroxylum echinodendron, assembly GCA_027575705.1. Classification (NCBI taxonomy): domain Eukaryota; kingdom Viridiplantae; phylum Streptophyta; class Magnoliopsida; order Malpighiales; family Erythroxylaceae; genus Erythroxylum; species Erythroxylum echinodendron. Next base: position 7,144,218 of record JANZXR010000003.1, read on the forward strand.
GAACCTGTCATGTCTCTTCCTTACTCCAGTATTGATGCTTCACTAGAGCAACATTCTAATTCATCAACTCTTATTCCTCTATAAAAAAGTACAAGAATCCACAGAACACCATCTTACCTGCAAGATTATCACATTAATATTCTTTCTAGTTATCCAACAATATGTGCGCCACACACTCATCCAATCCAAAATCAACTCGCTTATAAAAGGTTATCTCACCAACAACATACTTTCAGTCTATCTGTTATCACTCATACATAACCTCTACCTATCAAGAAGTTGTGAAATCTATTCACTGGCAGCAAGCTATACAAGACGAATTAGCTACACTTAAGGCTAATTGTACCTAGTTTGCTGTTCCTTTACCTCCTACCAAGGAAGCAATAGGATGTAAATGGGTGTACAAAATCAAATAACATCCTGATGGGTCCATAGAACGATATAAGGCAACATTGGTTGCCAAAGGTTACAACCAAAAGGAGGGCCTTAATTATCAAGAAACATTTAATCTAGTAGTTAAACACACTATCGTAAGATTAGTCCTTACTTTAGTTGCTGCTAACAATTGGTATCTCTCATAATTAGACATCAGTAATGCATTCTTACATGGTGATCTGCTGGAAGATGTTTATATACGGCTACCATAAGGTCATCACCTTAAGTGGGAGAATTGTAACAACTCTAAAATGGTCTGCAAGTTACAGAAGTCACTCTATGGGCTTAAGCAAGCATCTCGACAGTGGAATGCAAAATTTATTGAGTGTTTACTGGCTTATAGGTTCAAGCAGGCAGATTATTCTTTATGAATGAAACACACGAAAGGAAGGATTTCTTGCCATATTATTATATGCAGATGATATTGCCATTACAAGCAGTACCTAATTTTTGATTGATGAGTTAAAGGATATTCTAAGGTCTCATTTCAAACTTAGAGACTTGGGGGAACTCAAATACTTCCTTAGACTTAAACTAGCCAGATCTAGAAAATTTTTTTATGTTTGTTAGAGGAAATACGCGTTTGAAATGCTGTAAGATTATGGAAAACTTGGAGTAAAACTAAGTGCTACACCTATGGAGGTTAATCATGGCTTAACGTACACAGATGATGGGGTGTTAAAAGATCCTATTTTCTATAGGCAATTAGTTGGAAAGCTGTTATACTTAGCAATTACCAGGCCTGAAATTTGTTATGGAGTATATGTTCTCACACAATTCATAGATAAGCCAAATAAAAAGCATCTAGCAGCAGCCTACAAAATTTTGAGATATTTAAAGAAGGCATTGGGCTAGGAATTCTAATGACAATAAAATTAGATTATAGGATTAAAGCATATTTGGATAGTGATTAGGCTAGTTGTAAAGAATCTAAAAAAAATAGTAATTGGTTTATGCTTCTTTATTAGAGAATCTCTGGTGAGTTGGAAAAGTAAGAAACAAAGCACCATGTCCAGAAGTTCAGCAGAAGTCATATATCTATTAAATGATCTTCGATTTAAACAGGGGGAACCTATGGAATTATATTGTGACAATAACTTTTCCATGCATATTTCTAAAAATCTAGTATTCCTTGAAACGACAAAGCATGTATAACTGGATTGTCATTATGCTAGAGAGAAAGTGCTTGATGGAACTATAAAGCCTACGTATTTGAGAATAGAGGATTAAGTAGCAGATTTATTCACAAAAGCTTTTCATCTAGCTCGATATGAAGGTTTAATAAGCAAGATAAGCTTATTTAATATATATGTACATCTTAAGGGGGAGTGTGAACAAAAGAAGTTGAATAAGGAAGACGAATGACAGTGGAAGAGCTGGTTAATTGTAAATATATTTATGAATTATATTAGTTACGTAGTTAGTTAATTCTTTGTAACTAACACTGGACAAATGTATATAAATAGAACACTATGAACTCAATAGAGATGATATTCATTCTCCAAATTCTGTTTCCAAATTTTTTCAAATACAAAACATTAAAAAAGATTATATTTTCATTTATGATATAATGAAATCTAAGTGATTTATCTTAAAATTAAAATTTTTGATCCATTTAATTATTATGTAACTAGAATACTTAATTATTTACTTAGATATATAAAAAATCCTTGATCTAACTAATTGAAGATAAAATCCCTAATCACTCCTTCATTGTCTTTTGTTTTTCTCTTGTTGTCCGTGTCATTCTCGGTGCTGCTTCAGTGATCAATAATGGACATATTAAGAATCTCTTTGGAGTCCAAAGGAATAGTGTTAATGGGGCTTGTAGGGTCAATAGTGATGACAATTGGAGCATACCAGATTCATTTTACAAGAATGGAGGATTGAAATTAAGAGTGGTGTAGACTTTGACTTCAGCTTCGACAAGGCATTGCTACAACCATTTGCCGAAAACTTCAGTAGACATTTCACATATACCATTTGAAATGTTTGAATACGTGGAGAATTTGTTATCAATGGATTGCAGGCAATAATAGAAATTTGCTTGTCATTCTACTTGCAACTCACTTATTTGGCTGTTTGTCTAAATTTCCTTTCTTTTAACACCACACAAATAACTCACTAGATAAGCTTGAATTCAATTTCATGATTACAAGAATGGATTCATAATTGACTACACCTCGCCTAGACTATTATCAAACAAATAAGAAATTAACTTGAGGAAGTGAGTGTAAAGCCACATCTTTCAACTTCTGCTTCCAAGTGGACGCTTATTCCTATCATGAGCATGCGACTTTGACATGCTCCTCAGACTACAGGGAGCTTAGCATCACACAAGAGAGAGATAAGAAAGCAGAACCGTGATTAGGGATTTTGTATCCGATTAAAATTTTATAAGAATTTGGGAATTAATTTCCTAATTCAATTGTGTTAGATTCAGTATTTTGGATAGAATTAATTAAATAATTAAACATTGTTGTTACAAAATAATTGAACTAATTAAAAATAGGGTTAATTACAAAAAAAGTTCCAACTTTCCTCAAAATTTCAATTATAGCCTGGACTTTAAAAAGTAGCAATAAAATGTCCAAACTTTCAATTTTTTTCAATTGTAGCCCAACGTTAGTGTCACTGTTATCTTTGGTCACTTAACACTGCTACGTTTCAAGGGACTCTTATTAATCAGACACATCAGTGTCACTAAAAGAAGTGGGTTACATTATTGAAACAATGTCATTTCTTGACGATTCTAAAATGATGTCATTTCAAGAAGATAAAATCTTATCTGTCGATCATCCCTCCTCCCCAATGCACGAAATCCCTAGATTTTTTGACATTGTTTTGTCCCTCACTCCCATATGCACGAAATTCCTAAGTTTTTCAACATTGTTTCGTCCCTCCCTCCTAGATGTAAGAAATCCCCAAGTATTTCGATGTTCTCCTGCCAAACGTAAGAAAACGCTAAGTATTTCTAAATCTACATCGTTTTTTGAGTGTCCTTTACTTTTTTTTTAAAGGTTTGACAATTTTCTCTCCCAATGGTGAAAGGACACATCCCAAAGTTCCCCTTCCGAAATCTGAGTGAAGCCTTTTTGGCGACCCCACGATATCCCTTCAATCGATATCTAACTCAACTGAAAGGTTCTAACAAAGTCAAGTCGTTCATCTGTTAAAAACTTTTTATACTTTAAAATTTAAGAGCACGGAAAATAGTGGAAACTCTTTCTTTTTTAAATCATTTTATTAAAAATTTCGGCAACATAACACATTTTAAAACACTTCTAATATTTCATATATCATCTCAACTTTCGGAATGGGACCTCAGGTCCACTTCACAAGCAATCACAAACAAACAAATCTCAACATTTTAGAAAACATCATTGAGGATTAAAGCCCTCATAGTTCATTAAGAAAAAAATATTTACAATTCCACTAATATTTACAAGATCATACTTTTGAGCCCTTTCCAAAATAATTTATAACATATCACATGCATAACAAAAAAATAACATAAGCATAACAACACTCCAAGTTAGAACTAATCCTATGATTAGAGTACTAATTACTGCAGCATCTGTACGTATACCTAAGGTGATTTGTTTAAAAACATAAAAATAAGGGTGAGCTAAACGAGCTCAGTGAGTGTAATTAGTTTACAAGAAAATTAAACTTTTTATAACAATATAACTGCAATATTCCATACAATCATAAAGCTCATGGTAAAACATTTTCCATAACAATTTATTCGTGCATCATCAAATCTAGTAATAAAATAACATAAAAGTTTCCATTTTTCATTTTCCCTTTTCCTTAAACAATAAATAGTGGTGACAATAAAATTTTCTGAAAACTTTTATACTGAAAATAAGCCAACCACTAGAATTGGTACCATACGGTACCTCTTAAATTACTTTAAAAATAAATAGTGGTGGAATAATTACTGTCATGAATTTTCTTACTTAACATAGCCCACTACTAGTTCCTTTACCATACGATATATTATACATAAAGTAACGGAGCTAGTTCTGCATCACTGACCCCGCAACTGATTAACTACTATTTATAGAGCTGGTTCTACATTGCTTACCTTAATAGGTTAACCAATATAAATATACTAGTATAATAACATTTATAAAGCCTAGTGGTGTACTATAGGCAAAAGCAACTCTTAAATTTACGACTCATCTTATTTTCTAAATCAAGTATGGGAGGATTCATAAGTGAATTATTTCAATGTAACTCCCATTCATATAAAATTTAACTTTCAAATTAAAACTTATATATTGCCAAAGCATACACTTATGCTAGCAATATTCACTTGTAAAATATCATTTGCATAAAACTTAACATAAATATTCATTTCATGATCAAATAAAAACCATTTGCATAAAATCAATGTAAAGAACACTCATATGTAATTAATTTTTTTGCAAAGAATTTAGTTATATAAAAAATTAAAATACACTCACAACTTGCTAGTTTCCTTGAACAAAAACCATTTGCATAAAATTAGTTTAAAAACACTTATATGTCATTAATTCTCTTGCAAAGAATTGATTCATATAAAACAATTAAAATACACTCACATGTCATTAATCCTTTTATAAAAAATTAAGTCATAAAACAATTAAAATACACTCGCAGTTTTGTGAACTTATCTCCAAGCATACTCACGTGTTCGGTGCCTCTCCTTTACCTACACAAAGTGCATTTCTCTTGGGAATTTATTTCCAAATTAGGCAATAAGGCATTAAAACTATAAATTCGATTTAACTGAATTCAGGATTACTATTAAATTATGTAACACATATGTTAATTGTATTTTTGCTTACTTCCATAAGCTAACCTATTATTCCTCGTTTCCAAATCTAACTTCAAATGTCACTTAAATACCATATTTACCCTTTCTGACTTACCAATTTCTTTAAAACACAATCTTAACCAATTCAATTCACCATATCATAATCATGCATAATGAGTCACGGTTATGACCAATGTCCAGAATCCATACCTCTACTTGTTCCTTGATTTTCACATAGAAAATGTTCAAATTAGGTTTTAAGGTCTTCTATACATTTTTTCTCCTATGTCTCTAATTTCCAGATCATCAAAAATCATGTCATTGTAATTTATAAATCATGAAAAATACACCAAATATCATAAGCTATTTCAACACAAGGGCATTATCAGGTTACCATATTCAACCACAAATTTCCTTATCCTTTAGCTAGAATTAGGTCAAGTCTCTTCTAGATATTTTTAGTAATATGTCTTAGATTTTAGCTCTAATTGGAATCACCCAGTTTGGAGGTCTGTGGGCCAAGTTATGGCTAAAACATTGGGACTAGTTCAAGCTAACCTAAAAAAGAATTCCACTATATGTTTCTCTCTTATTATATTCAATTAATTATATGCAAAGAAACATCAAAGTAATACCAAGAGACCATTGATCTTAAACATCTCCATCTCACTCAAGGAAACCAATAAAAACTAGAAATTTAGTATAGGAAACTTACCACTTTTTCCCTCTAATCTTTTGAGTATTTGATGAATATTTAGTCTTGATCAAGCTCTCTTCAAATCATGCTCCAAAACCCATCAAAAATCACTTGCACTCTCCTTGACTGAAACTCACTCTTTCTGCTCTTCTTTTTCTTCTTTTTCCACTTTCACCTGCACTCTCCATTCACTCTCACGGTTATGTTAATGAAGCAAATGTTGTTTTTAACTTATTTAATGGATTACACATGTCACCTTCTTATTTGTCATCACTAATGACTCATCACACACATGTCATTATCTCATTGGTCATCTCTAATGACTCTTCAATCCACTAATATCATGTAAAAATACCAAAGTGCCCTTAATTAGTACAAAAAGATGAAATTGCCCTTTAATGCATTTAATTGACCAACTAACTGAATCAAATCCCAAAACATTTCATAACTGTCTTATTTTCAAATTGACCGTGAAATATTAATTCTTATTGATTGGATGCTTTTAAAAATTTTGAATGGGTTAAAAATCATCAATACCAATTATTTTCCAAAAAGGGCATTTTAGTCTAATAATTTTGGATTACCTGAATTCGATTCAAACAACCTCCATTTTGACTCGTTTTCGTTTCTATAAACTCCATCCTAATTTCAAAGCTTTTCATCGTATTTTGAAATTATTTGGTAACTTTTTGGTTGCCTGAAAAATTTCGGATTGAATCTAGAAATCATTGAATGCCACCGAAATCCTCCTTATTTCATTTAATAAGTGTCACATAAATTTCCAAAGAACAATTCGGGGCTTTTAAAGTTCATTTGGACTCATTTTGTAGATTTTTAGAGTTTTCAGAAATTTCCCGAGAATTTTTAATTGAGTCTAGAACCGCCTTTGGTCTATCTGTGATCTTTGTTATAACCTCAATAACACATTCAAACACTTATATTACTCTAGTGCACCATAAATAGAGCATACTTCGTAAAATGCTCGTACAACACATTAAACAATACAATAATCGAACTAGGATATTACAAATGGAGTCTATAGCTATCATTCTTGTCGTTGACAAGGACAATGTATTCTGTACTTCTCTACATATATATTTGATTCAAGCAACTTTCACTTGTTGATTATGAATATCTTGAAACCATTATATCTTCTCTTGGAAATTGATCTAGAAGAAGTGAATGGTTGATGCATTGACTGGACCCGAAAATGCAAATTTGACCTTTAATGGTTAGAGCTACATTATAAAAAGGAATTTGTTTATTCTTACTTTTGAACTGGTTTAAGTTTTCTGTCCTGATTTGCTATTTGTCATGAAAATCACCACATAAGGATGCATTACGTGCTGAAGAAAGACTTACCGGTTGCTTTTGATGTTTATTTTTCCTAAGATTCTTTGTCTAGTTTGCAAAGAAGACCATAACATTGGATTAGATTTATTCATTGCTTGGGACACTATCAAGTAAGTCTCTAATACTTTATGCTTTAATAATGAAGTCCCTGATGTTTGAAATAATGTCAAGAATCATGTTTGATGTGAATTTTGAACAATTCAGTATAATTGTGTCATGAAATGATGGTGTGATGAAGATAGTCAGTACTTATATGCCCATCGAAGATAGTTAGTACCTATATACACATTGAATATAGTTTATAAGTGTAGTAATGATGTGGCCTCTCTTCATCATTTTTGGCATTTCATTTATTGGGTGAATTTATGAAAATAAATCATAGTAGTGTTGTATTTAAGGTAGTAATTAAATATTTGTATGATGATATTGTAACAAGATAAAGAAATATGAGCAGAAATAAAGTATATGTAGCTTTCGTTGGGTATGCACCTGGTATATATTTGACATGGGAAGAGTGTCAAGGAGTTGTTAATGGATTCAAAGGTGCTATTTATTATTCTTTTGATAGAGCAACAGAAGCTGGAAGGATATGTTCTTAATTTTGTGAATAGAAAGCATTATTTTCAATAGTAAAATAATTGTAATATATATTGTTATATATGATAATTTAATTGGATGTCAATTATAATTAATATTGATATTTCTATATTGATTGCCACAATTGTATTGAAAAGATGAAGTTACATATTTCAAATGCTAAGCCTAACATTGGTCAACATTTTTATGAATTTGTCAATGTAAAAGTAAGTATTTCAATTATTGTTTGTAACAATGCCAATCGTATAAATTAATGTTAATCAACATTCAAATTGAAGGTCTTTTGTAAGTATTTGGTATTTGTGAAAGACATGAAAGTTTGTTTTTGTCAGAAAATATGTCAAACAAGTTTTGTGTGTTGGGCTAAGAGTCTTATTCAGAAGATGTATTGTTGTTTGCAAGAAGTAACATAAGTCCTAATTTTTGTGTTTATATCCTTATTTTTTAGGTCCCATGAGATTTCAAAGCTTGGTCATCGGATGTAAGTACAAAAAAATGGAGACATTGTAATAGTCAGAAGTGCAAATGTAAATATTATGTTTATTAGGACTCTTTTGTCTTTTATTCAATCACCTGCCATTTTAATATTTAGTTGTAAGGTTTTCATGTTGTTAAGGAAAGAGTTATAAAGGAAAAGTTAAGTGCATAAACAGTTATAGGGGAATTTGGTATTTGCTTTTTTCCCCTTATCTTATTTTATATAATCCTAAATTTTATAAGAATTTACAAACAATTGTAGTTTTGAAGTACTTTATGGACGTAGGTAAAAGATGCTGAAGTGCCCTTAATTTATCATTCGTAAAACTATATAGAAAATCGAAAAAGAGAATAAGCTTAGTTTGAAAATCAATATAAGCTATTTGAGAATCAATCGTATTTTGAGGTTACTCGCACTTATTCAATAAAGGGAGGTGGAGAAACATCAAAAGCAAAACAAAGGTGACAATGAACTCCAAACCTACAGAAATAAGTTCTCTACTTAAGTTTCACCATTTAAAATAATTATGCCATGGCTACTCATACTTCTCTTTTGGATGGTTCTAGTTTTTATACATATATAGATTACAGGAGAGAAGGTAGTATACTAGCCTTTCTCATCATCCGTTCATATAACAATATTTATGCTAATCCTTCAGAGTTCATGATCTTCTGGTTGTATTAAAAATTTAACATTTTCCCTATAAATTTCCAACTCACATTAGAGATAATGAAACAATCTAGGTATTATACGAGTTTGAAATCATGAATGATGTGTGTTATGACAATAAGGAAAAAATAAGAACCATCTCCACATAATAATAAGAGCAGATTCTTGTTAAGAAAATGTGATAAGTTCACAACCATCCATAGCATAAAGCTTTAAACTACTCAACAATTTGAAAGTTCTGTTGAAAAATGATGTCACTAAAGAGCCACAGTTACACTATTCCACATTGTTTTATTTTTTTGTCTACAATGTTTCTATATATAAATGATAACATGTTTGGAGCACTGTTCTCATCTAAATAACCATATCGAGAATATATACCTTTTCAGCAGGCTATGAGCAAGTTAGTGGTTAAAAGATATAATGTGAATTCTACATCCTTTGATGACTTGTATATATGTTTTTCACATCTCAATCTCGTACCTCCCTATCTGTATTCCATACAATGCATCATTAACAACAATATCATCTTGTGTAGGCTACACACTTCTCTCAACTAAATCTTCTACCTTAGTTTTAAGATCTATGTAGACACAAAGTGGACTGTACATCATCTTCAGTATGATAGCTAATAAATATATCCTTAAAACCAGATATTGTCCTATCAGCCTTAGGATCTATGTAAAAACAAAGTGGATCTCCATTTCGCATATGAGAATCACAAAAGTATGGATGCACAAGTTGAGGTAACATAAGTTACCATATGGAAATTAAATAACAATAATGTAATAACTAAATAATATTTATTCAATTTTACAAACCATAGCAACTGGACAATATAACAACAATCGTACAACTTAAGATTTTCTAGTAGTAGATCTTTTTGCCATTGGTTTGATCCTCCTCCTAGGTTGAGTTGTATTGACAATTACATTTTGGGATGATTGAGTTGTTGTTGCGTTAGTTTTGGACGTTGTAACACTTGACCTTGACTCTCTCCCATCTATGAAGTATAAACAACCAATTATATAAATATTACCATCTCCCTTATAATTACATATAAGTACTATAAATATGAATTTAAATGACTTATTAAAAAGTAGGTATTTCTAGTAACTTCCGCAAATATTACTCTGTATCCTCTACTTGCCTATAAAAACAAAAGGAATTATAATGTTATATAAGTTAAAAAAAGCTTAAATTTTTTATTTAACATTCACTAACCATTGTTGCTCTCTTCTTAATATATAAGATGAAGTATTTGATCCTGTAGATACTAATTGTGTTACTCTTTGTAATGGATGGCTACGAATACTGGATGAAAGGGTTCCAATTTTTGGTGACCTTCCTCTTTTTTGCTGCATTATACAGATTGAAGATAAACATAAAGTTAATAATTTCTTATGAATAACAAGACATTTGTTATACAATAAAAAGAACCACCTTAACAATTTCACACTGCCTTGAAAGTTAATTCTTATTTTTGCATCCTCTTATATTGTGATAAATTTCATAACAATGATGGCATCCCACAACTACTCCAACCTTGCTCAATTTTTTAGGATTCCGAGGTTCTTTAGTGTGATCCTTTTTTTTTGCATTTTTCAGTCTTCCAAACATCTTTTTGATTAGTGGAGGTAATATTGGCTGAAGATTTTCAATCTATGGCCAAAACTTAGGACCGCTAATGGGTCCTATAGCATACTGGTAACTCTTCAAATAAGATTCACGCTTATAACATCGATTGACATAAGCATCAATATCCTCGTTTTGACAAGATATATAAGCCATAAGATGTTTACATGGAAACCCAGTTAAATCCTATAGTCTACATTGACAAGTTTGTGCTTGCCAGTTAATGATGTATTTTTCTGCACAAATAGTGACTTCAAATTTCAAATTCCCATTTGTCCTAATCATACAATGCCTTACATCCCATTTTGTTACCTTTATTTTCTTCCATGCTTTAAGACATATATCGTTAATGGATTTAAACATCATCTCACTTTTTTCATATATCCGAATCATTAAAGAAACTCAAATGTCTTCTAACAGACTGATCAAACTTTTAGTACGAGCTTCACTAATGAAACCATTAAACTTCTCTGAAATATTGTTATGTACTATTTCACACTTGGTCTTATGCTAAAAAAGGCCTTCACAAATGTCTCAAGATTCTTAATTTTTAAATCCTCATAAGTCTTCCCTGACAAACTCTTCAACTCCTCCATTTCCTCATCAAAATCAACTTCTGTTGTGCAATTTAATGCTTTCTAAAATAAAGTACTATATGTGTGGCCTTTAAAAACACTAGACTAGTTTGCATACATATGATGTGCACATTTTCTATGTTCAGCTTCTGGAAACAAATTCTTTAATGCTTCCACTAAACCTTGTAAAAAAAAAGGTAACATAAATTAATAAAATGTTGATCACATAAATAAATGAATATTAGATATATGGATATTTAAAGTTTACATTTTACTTATCGCTTACAAAAGTTCATGAATTTCCACTTATATCGAGATCTTCAGTAAGAATGCTTAAAAAATAATTTCATGATTGGTAATTTTCTCCATCAAATACATCCCAACATATAGAAAAACATTTGATTATTTCCGTCATAACCAACTGTAGATAATAAAACACTACCATCAAGGAAAGTCTTAAAAAAAATCCATATAACTAAATAATCTTCTTTATTCAACCAAGAAAACTATACATCAAAGCACTAAATCCCATGTAAAATCTTTTGAACAATGGTTTCCTGGCAAGTTCATCAAAATCAATTTCAATAATAAACTTTTCATCTTTTGTCAGCTCATCTTAACTCATGTCCATAAGACCATAACTTCGCATAATGGTCTTTTATAGATACTCGAAGCATGGTAATTACTTACCAATTAGCTCTATAATATTGAACTTTACTGACCAATAGTGTATATTTTTATTGAAGATCATCCATCATTTCATTAATAGGCCAATTCGAGTTCTGATACGTGTGCATTAGGATATGTTTTTATAAGTAATTGGCATGTGTTTTCTAACATAATTGTTGTTTATTGTTTTAGTTTAGGATTCATTTTGTATGTTTTCATTAAGTTTGATTTCCATTGTTGTTCTT
>JANZXR010000003.1:7163986-7198345 GCA_027575705.1 Erythroxylum echinodendron
ATGTCAGACAATTCATGAACATCTTAAGCACATCAGAATGGTTCGGGTGGATCCAAAACAGAACGTACTACACATTTCCCCAAAGGGTCCTATGTAGCCGTGAACAGAACGTACTAGGCAATTTCATTTTCTGGTCTTACGTAGCCGTGAACAGAGGGGATTCCTTGAAAGAGCTCCATGCCACTAACGGGCAGGCGGGAGAAGCCTTTAAACAAGTGCACTGTCTTAACAGAGGGGACCACCACAAACTCACATAATCACAGAATTTTCATGCTCTTGAAAACTGATTGCTAAAAATGGCAGTTCTTGAAATTCTTGCTTTTCAGATTAGAAACTTATTTTCAAAAAGTATGCTTCTTTTGCAGAAAACTGTCTTGTTTGCAAACATGCAGAAACTTAGTTTCATAAAGTATGCAACTTTTTAGAAAACATTTTGTTTGAAAGCATGCAGCAACAATTGGCATTTTTATAGCATACCAGAACAGAGCAAACATGCAGTACCTTTATGCAGAAATCGTAGTCATTGAAAACAAACATTTTGGCTTATTTCTTCATTATAAAACTGTAACCCACCTTAAGATCTGTGCTTGCTTCTTTATCCGACTTATGGATGCCTATCCTCTTGATTTCCTTGCCTCTCTTGAACCCTTCCTTTATTTCCTTCATAAAAGAACCATAACTCCTATTTAACATCAATATCCAGAATCGGCTAAACCATAATGTACAATCCTAAAATTACTTACTATGATTCTTCACCAAGTAATGAGCTTCTTAACTCTAACGAAAGCTCCTTCTTTCTTCTTTCTTCTTCCTCTCTTGCATGCACTCAGATGTTCTCTCTTTAAGCTTTACTGAAATTTCAACTTAGCTCTTAACTCTCTTCTTTTCACTCACAGCCGAAAACTCTCTTCTTCTTTCTGTTTTCTTGCCTCATTCACGCTGCTATTCTACCAATAAGACAAGTCCACCATACCTCTCCCAAAAGTCCACTTGATCTTTGGTTTTTAAGATATATTCCAAAAATGCCCTCAATTTCTTCTCATGCTTCTATTTTATAAGCTATCTTGCTTAAGTTAAATGGAAAAATTTTCAGGGGGCCGACAAAAATATTGTGGTTTCCTTATGATGCTTTATAATGAATGATAATATGATGCCATATGAAGTTTATGTAGTGTCCGAATGTAGTTCTCCCTTATCGTAGGATATGTATCAGAATGACCTCCGGACGTCCCGGTGTGTACCGTGTGGTGAGGGGGTGCTACAAAATCCCTCTTCAAGGTCTTTATGAAAGTTTTAGATCTCGAAGTTCTATTCAAAACCGTCCTAAAAAGATCAAAATCCGATATCTCTAGTGAAAGTTATGCTAATTGTCCCAAGATAGGTACAATATGATTAAAGACATAATCAGGTTTGACTCTTTTGGCCATAACTTCATCACCCGATCTCCAAATGAAGTGATTATTGAACTAATAGATTCATAACATATTTCTCTACCTCTCCATAAAATTTTGGTGTCCATTAGGGAAAATATTGATGGGGAGAAAGTGATGGACACGACTGAAAGAGCATGAATTGATTGTTTTACCGAACATATTTCGGTATTTTAATCATATCTTGATCTATAGAGCTCCGAATGAGACGATTATTATTTCAAAATAAACTAGAGACATGGAGCTACAATTTTTTTGAAGAAGTCAATTTGTGATTTCACTGTCTGGACTAGTTTTGGCTAGCGAGGTCCCATGGAAATAACCTTATAGGATAATACGTTCATGTCTTTTGATATTTTGGATAGTTGGGCTCTGAAAACGAAGTTCAACATCCATTCTTGATAATAAATCTCCACTTGAAATTTCGTTAAAAAAGGTTCCCTCTTATAATCACCCTCACGTCTTTGGATGTCTTTGTTACGTTCATCACAATGAACCCAATTCAGATAAAATTCACCCTCGTGCTTTAGCTTGTATTTTTTTGGGATACCATGGGTTAAAAAGCTTATCGAGTGTATAATCTTAGTATGAAAAAAATTTAGATATCTAGGGATATACAATTCTATGAAGACTAGTTTCCTCTATCTCCATTCTCGTTACACCCGCTAACCCATCTACTTCCTTAGCCTAACCCATTTTTAATGATCCAGCACTTACTACACCTAATCTTTATCCAACCCTTCTCCTTCTACCCAAATTGGATCCTTTTTCTGCGTTGCTTCCTGCACCAACACTGTAGAAAACCCTCTTAACCTGCCTACTCTAGTTGTTATTATGTCAAATTTGGCCCAACCTAATTTTGGAGGCTACAATCAAACCCCAAGTATCACAAACAGAATCTTATTCTCTTCCTGAACCTCGATTGAAACGAGTTTCTAATCCTCCATCTTGGCTTTGTGATTTTGTTCAAGTTGCAACCACCACGACAGAGCATGCGCTTCCCATTTCTTCTAATAATCTCTTTTATAGCTATGTCAAAGTAGGACAAGTACATTCAATTTCCAGTTATTTAAGTTATTCAAAATTTTCACCTTCACACTTTGCTTTTTAATCTAAACTTACGACCCATCGACAACCCAAAACTTTTAATCAGGCTTCTCAGGACTCCTAATAGCGACTTGCTATATAGGAGGAAATAACAACTTTGCAACAAAATTGACACTTGATCTTTTGTTGATTTATCGGTTGATAAAAAGTTTTTGGCTCTAAATGTGTGTATAAAATCAAGTTGAAGTGTGATGGTAGTGTTAAGTGCTACAAAGCATGCCTTGTGGCTCAAGGTTACACGTAAAAAGAGGGGTTGAACTCCACTGACACTTTTTCTCCCCTCACCAATTGACCACTGTCTGCTATTTTTTTCTATTGCTTCTGCTAAAAATTGGGAGATTTTGCAGCTTGACATTAACAATGCCTTTCTTTATGGATTTCTTGATGAAGAAGCTTATATGCAACCTCCATTGGCTATCTTTCTCATGATGATTCTCGTGTCTGTAGACTACATAAGTCCATATGTGGTCTCAAACAAGCTTCTCGGTAATGGTTTGCTCGATTATCTTCTGTTATGGTTTCTCTTGGCTTCATAAAATCTAAATGTGACACTTCTCTTTTTTTCCACAAGATGGGCTTTTACTTATACTGACATTTTGGTTTATGTGGATGACCTCCTAATTGCGGGCAGTTGTTCAGATGCTTTTTCAGCTATTAAATCTTCTTTGCAGGCTCATTTCAAATTAAAAGACCTTAGGAAAGTTAAGTACTTTCTTTGTCTATAGGTAGCTCACTCTCGTACAACCATTTTCTTGGATCAACGTAAATATATGTTGAATCTTTTAGAAGAAGCAAGTTTATTGTGTTGCAAGCCTTCCTCTCTTCCCATGGCTCCTCAGACAAATTTGTCTCTTGTTAAGGATGTTCCTTTTCATGATCCCAGTCGATATCGTGGTCTTATTGGTCGATTGCTTTATCTTTAGCTTATCCGACTAGATATTACATTTGTTGTTCAATCAGTTAGTTAATTCATGCAGGAACCTCTCAAAGCTTCAATCACTCAGTTAATTCATGCAGGAACCTCTCAAAGTTCATTATGAGGCTGCTATAAAAATCCTACGCTACATTAAGGGCTCTCCTTGTTAGGGATTATTCTTTCCTCGCAATAACTCTCTTCATCTTCTTGCCTATTGCAATTTTGATTAGGCTAGTTGCAAAAATACATGTCGTTCGACCACTGGTTGGTTTATACAGCTTAGTGATTCTCCCATATCATGGAAAACTAAGAAACAGCTTACTATTTTCGGTTCATCTATCGAGGCTAAATATCTTGCTATGGCCTCCACCACCAGTAAGATCCTATGGCTTAAAGCTTTACTTCGAGATTTGTTTGTTTTTCATTATACTCCTGTGGACCTTTACTTTGATAATCGAGTAGCTCTTCGCATTGCTGCTAATTCAATTTTTCATGAAAGCATAAAACACATTAAGATTGATTCTCACTTTATTTGGATCACATTTCTTCTTATCAGCTTGCTACTGCTTATGTGCCTTCCAATCTTCAAAAAGTTGATATCTTCATTAAGGCCTTGGGTAATCAACTTGGGTAATCAACAGTTTCATTTTCTTAAAGGCAAATTGCGCGTTCTTAATCCCTAGGCTTCAACTTGAGAGGTAGTGTTAAGATTCGGATATCTATTCTTTATAGGATTCTACATTTATTGTATATGATCTTGTATGTCACTTTGTTACGATATGGATATCTTTTTGTAAGATTCTAAGTTTATTGTGTATCATCTTGTATATCTCTTAACTTAGCCACCAAGCCATACTTGTAGTACATATACAAAACGATTATCCAATGAGAACTACCCAAAATTGCACACCTTTTTAGGAATTCGGTAGTATTAGGATTTATAGGTAGTCCTCTTCTTCGATTGTAGCATCAGGAATCTTGGTTATCTCCTCTTAGCCGTTCAATAAAAAAAAAGACCAATGACAAGTTTTGTCAAACCAACTATTCTGTTGTCATAAAATTATGTTTTGATTTTTAAGAATGAACTTTGATGTTTCAAATTCCAAAGGTTACCAGAGCACAATTTGTCCAAATAAAGATCAATCTCTTGTCAAATCTTCTGATTCACTTATTCTATTCCAATCTTGGTCTTATCTATATATTTACATAGAGTTTACGTATATATATATATATATAAGATTTAATAAAATAAGATAAGAACACTATAAATAATACAGAAGATTTGATCCTGACCAACCTTGGTTTACTTTTTGCAGTTGTACCCTTGGGAATTGTTTACCCGATGATTGTGGGGACTCCCAAGTACCCGTAGCATTATTGTCGATGAACGCCAATTGCCACCTTGTGCCAAGTCCAAGCATTGTTTCCCAGATGATGGGAAAAAAAGACTGAATTTAGTGGGAACACGAAGCTGCAAACAAAAGCGCACCGAATAAATCCTTAAAAACACGAAATAGTTTGGTGTTTCGAAGTATCAATTCTATAAAATCAGCCCTTTTGCTTACTAGATTCTACCTTCTCATTATGTAACTATTAAATATTGGGCCATAATTTTCTTCCTGGTCTATCAAACCCAGAAGGTTAATTTTACGCTCGTGGAATGGAATACTTCATTTTACCTCCATTGTTCGTTTTAGTTGCTATGTTTCTTCAGCTTTCATGCGAAAGAGGAACAAACACTCGAAGAGGAAACTGGCAGTTCTTGAAGCCCAAAGGCACAACCTTTGTAAAACAGAAGTAGGTCGGATGGAACAACAACAGAATATGTTTCTTGCCAATCTTCTTTTTTCACAATGAATTCGCAACTGTAAAAATGTACATAATATGTAATTTAGTTAGATTATTTTTATAAATTATTAAGTCAAAACTAATTAACGTTCAAATCAATTAATTAATGACGAGTTTTCATAGTAAAGGTCAATTTACTCTATACACAATACGTTAATGAAATTCTTTTGAAAAATCATAATCCAAACTATTATATTATTAGAAATCACCAACTAGCACTTTTTGCGGGACAATTTTTCAACCACTTGGTCTCATTGGCAGATGTGAATATGCTACTTCGAACTCGCTTTCTATTCTTCGTCGTTCGGAAAAGGCAAGCATTCTAGTTATCAATATAAAGGAACCTTGAAATGTCTAAAATTCTGGACTAGTAATGAGCACAACTTCATCCCTTCTCAAAATTGAATTTAGAAACTTTGAAATGTGACCACACAGAGATATGAGGAATATTTGTGGCTCCCAGACGAAGTAAAAATATGGAAGAACAAGCAACGAGACGAGACAAACAGGAATTGGTACGGGTATCCATTTTAGATGTTGAAGTCCGCAAAAATCATCACTGTTCAGCCTGTGACAGGCAAAGCTGAAATATGAACTACTTGCTGTCCCCTAACTGGGAAGTACTTGCAAGGCCCAATGCACTTTACCTAATAACGGACAAAAGTTGTCCTTTGTGATTCAATTAGCCTCGCATTTTCTGACTTCTTGATTGAATTGAGGATATTTTAAACTTATTAAACTTAGTGCGTCTCTATATGGGCTCCTCCTTTTAGGGTCAAAAGTGGGAAACGGTGAAAAAGTGACGAGGATTTTGATTTTTGCTTTTTTGTTTGACCAATCTCCTAGGCCATAGTTCTCCCCTTCGGCCAAATTTGATACCATTCTACTACTTCTGAGTGACCTGGTCGGCTGTCTTCATCCAGGTCCAGGACCAGGAGTAGGGAATTCTGGAAAGAGGACTGCAAAGAGATGCCCGTAATCAAAAAGATTACGTCCACTAAGGATTCCTTAGTACAGTGGGATCCGTGTGTGTTGTACGGCGTGTCGTGTGTCTGTGGCCTGTGAGACTAGAGATGGGCAGTAACAGACGAAACGGAGGCAGCTCATGTTACACGTTAGTTGGCTCCCTCTCTGTTATGTTTCTAGCTCTTCCATTCCATGTCAACGCTAAAACCGCGCGCGTCAGGGAACGGACTGTTTGTTTTTGTTGCTTTTTCTTGGATTTAATAATTTTTAGTTTATTTAAATTTAGTTTTTATTTTATGATAACTTAATTATTATAATTTATGATGTAATAAATTTTTTTTAATAAATATCATATAAGACATTAAAATAAAATTATTTGCTTAATTAATTCATAAAAATTATCTTTAAATTTATTATTAAGTATAAAAATATAACTATGACATTAATAATCAAAGAATTTTTTATTTGAAAAATAGGAAATAAAATGAAACAAAATGGTGATGAAGGATAAAAGACTTGGTATTTTAGTTTGTGTTTTTTCTAAAATACGTTTTTATACTTTAAAAGAATTAAAAAATTGTAATCCTTTAAACATTTAACTTTAGAAATTTTATAAACATTTAACTTTATAGCTTTTATAAAATTTGATGAGTAAAAAAAATATGATTGACGTATTAGCACATCGATCATATATTAAATACTATAATATATTTAAATTAATAAAATTTTAATTTAATTTTGTAAAACATATTATATTTTATGATAAACTTTGCAATTATACTGCTTATCGAATAAATTTTCTCCTATTTAAATTCTAACTTTATGTCAGAAACTCTATATTATCATGTTGACATGAATTTTTGTTATTTATATATAGAACTACCTTCCCGTGGGATAGATATTTGAGTGCTCGCTCAAATTAGTAGGAGTGATAATAATATAGAATTCGTATGAAAATTTGAATTTTTCGTATTCTTTTATGAGTTGAGAGAATGGAATGATTTTATTACTCCATCGTACATTAAAAATTATTTAATAATAACTTAATATATAATTAAAAGGACAATTGAAGTAATTACTTATTAGATTTCAGTATCAATATTAAATAAATAAAATCGCTTATAAGCACAAAATCACGAGAAAAAGTACTTTAAACATTTTTTTTGTTGAAAGGGAAACAATTACAAACATAAACGCGGTAGGGCAACTCCTGCTATATCCTCAAGCAGAATGCTTAGACATCCTGGCTATCTGCACACTGATTACCTTTTCTATAGGTGTGTTGAACCCGAACTACCCAATCTCTGGACAACAGCCTCATGATACCTAGAACAAGAGAATTAGTTGAAGCTTGCATCCTTGAGGAAGAAGAAAGGATGTTAATAACAATAAGTGATTCAGATTCCAACTCAACTTGACGAAACCCCATATCCCAAGCAAGTAATAACTCTGAGTAGACTCCCCAAAGTTCCGCTCCTATAGAAATGCGACAACCAATGTTTTGAACAAACCCATCTAGCCATTTCCCAGTGCTATCTCTAATAACACCCCTTGTAGAGGCAAACCCGGTAGAACGTTTAGAAGCTCCATCAGTATTCAGACGTACCCATTCACTACTCGGCGGAGACCAGCCTACTAGCTTTTCAATCCGAAAGTTAGGATCCTTCACCGCTCATCTTAACATATCACTAGATTTTTGAATCCAGCCAATATAATCAAGAATTATTTGACACGAGTTCAAAGGCCACCGAAAGTTTGAGTTGAATATGATTTGATTCGCCAATACCAAATACATCAGCAAGTGACTCTGAACACGATACTCCAGTCCACCCCATGAACCAAAGAATTACTTTGAAGATTTAAGACCATCCATTCATGCATCTCCATCAAGAAGAACTTTTCCAGGATACTTTTTGGAATTAATGATAGCCAACTGGCCTTGGCTTTTATACAGTCCCGAATGACATGCATGCAAGTTTCAATATCCCCACAAATGCAGCAACTGGAGTCGGTGGCAATATGCCGAAGCACATGTTGGTGGTTTGTGAGGAGATAATCGCGAGAAAGGAGTCAAAGGAAAGATTTGATGTGCTGCGGACCATTCCATCGCCACACCATATCCCAGATCCCCTGACGAGTCCTTCCAGTATCTTCAGTAATTAGATCGTAAGCTGAGGCTGTTGAGAAACGCCCATCTTTCGAAGCCCCCCATATAATCTTATCTGGGCCTAAACCCAAATTTGGTGGGAGAATTCCTGCTATATACATGCACAGTGAAGATGATAGTAAATCCTAAAATAAATCCCACTGCCAACCACCATTCGCACTTACAAATTGATCAACTGTACTGTGATAAATCTCGCTGGGAATCGGTTTAATAACATGATGATGTATCGGTCCCAACTCATCTACCCAAGCATCCAACCAAAATCGAACCGATTTCCCATTTCCAACCTTCCATTTAATACCACGAAGAACGTAATGCCATGAAGAAGCTATACCACGCCAAACCATTGAACCTCCTCTAGAGTTCAGTACCATAGGTAGTGAATCGTCCGTAAACTTATATTTAGCCTTTAATACTTGTACCCAAAGAGCTTGCAGCCTTGTGATTAATGACCAACCCAACTTGGAGAGAAGTGCATCATTGTGTTCACGTATTTTTCGTATCCCAAGTCCACCCTTCTCCTTAGCTGTGCAAACCACCTTCCAGTTAACTAGACTCAAACTTTTTGTCGAGTTTCCTGCATGCCATATGAAGGACCTCATGACCTTTTCTAAGTCATTACAAAGCTGACGAGGAAGTTTAACCATATGCATAGCATAGACAGGGAGAGCTGCAAGAACATACTTAACAAGTGTAATCCTCCCAGCTAACGATAATTGCTTCGCATGCCAACCTGATAAACGAGCCTAAGCCTTATCTACAATATATTGATAAGTTTTCTTAGAAGTTCTCTCGTCTATTAATGGAACTCCAAGGTACTTACCAAGGTTCTTTGTTAGCTGAAAACCTAGAAACTTACTTATATTCCTAGCTGCAGTACTCGTGATGTTTGAGGAACAGTAGCATCTAGTTTTATCCTTGCTTACCTTTTGACCCGACGAGCCACAAAAAATATCTAGAGTTTCTTGAATAACCAAAGCTTGATCCATAGAGGCTTCCGAAAAAAGCACAAGATCATCGGCAAAAAATAGATACGAAAGTTGTGGATCATTTATGCTCAATCTAATAGCCTTCCAGCTCGAGATACTTCATTTGTAATTAAATGCCCCAACCGTTCCATGCATAACAC
Source organism: Erythroxylum echinodendron (assembly GCA_027575705.1). Classification (NCBI taxonomy): domain Eukaryota; kingdom Viridiplantae; phylum Streptophyta; class Magnoliopsida; order Malpighiales; family Erythroxylaceae; genus Erythroxylum; species Erythroxylum echinodendron. Next base: position 7,173,550 of record JANZXR010000003.1, read on the forward strand.
AAAAATGTAAGGGGACAGAGGGTCTCCTTGCCGGATTCCTCGAGATGAATTAAACGAGTCCGTCAACTCTCCGTTCCAACTCACCTGCATAGACACTGATGAAATACACTTCTTGATTAAAGAAATCAAAGCATCTGGCAAACCAATATCCAACAACGTGTCTCTAATAAATTCCCAATTCATCCGATCATAAGCTTTCTCCAAGTCAACTTTAATAGCCATAAACCTACGTCGTCCCTTTCGTTTTCTTATGGAATGAATAACCTCTTGAGCCAGTATAATATTATCAGTGATTAATCTTCTCGAGACAAAACTGCACTGTGTAGGAGTAATGAGGTCAGTGAGATAAGGTTTTATACGATTTACTACCACCTTAGACAAAGTTTTATACATCACCAAACACAACCTAATTGGCCTGAATTGCAATAGAAGAAACGGATTGAGGATCTTCGGCACCAACGCTATAATTGTCTTATTAATAGTTGATTCCCATGTTTCATGCGTGAACAGTCTCTATACAAACTCTACTATGAAGGATTCTATGATGTCCCACTGTTTTTGATAGAAGATAGCATGAAAACCGTCACAACCCATGGCTTTGTTAGGGGCCATGCTGAATACTGTCATCTTCACTTCCTCCTGTTGAACGAGTCAGCTCAGCTTAACTCTCGCATCAGTAGTGATCCGAGGAAACCCATCCCGAATAGGAAATAGATTAGGATGTGCACCCTCTTCCGTGTAAAGATTAGTGAAAAAACTCCTCGCCTATTTTTCAATACCATACCATCCTTAATCACCGTACCTGCTTCATCTTTTAAAAATTCTAGCCTCGATTGCCTTCTCCTCGTCATGGCGATAGCGTGATAAAATTTAATGTTTCTGTAATCTTGCGACAACTAATTACACCTAGATTGTTGGTGCCAGAAAACAACTTCTTGACAAAGGATCGTCCTTAGTTTGCCCTACAAAAGAAATTCTAGATCCTTAAGTGACTCCAAATATTCAGTCTCCAAACACTTTTGAATCCCCGCTAATCTGGCTAACAATCGATCCTTCTACTTAAAAATGTTACCAAATACATATCTATTCCAAACTTGTAATTTTGTAGCAAATGATCCCAAAAAATCACTGAAATTCGTCCAGGGTGTTTTCCAATGCTCACGTACAAAAGTATCAAAAGAAACATTAGTCATCCATGCTGCTTGAAATCTGAACGTCCGAGGACTTCTCTGTGCACTCATCGGTATGTTAAACATGACAAGAATAGGACGATGATCTGAGTTTAAAAACGGTAGATGGGAAACTCGAGCCTCAGGACACCTTTCATACCAGGTGTTAGAGCAGAAACTCTATCCAGTCGTGCCCACATGCTTCCTCACCTCCACGTAAATCGCGGCTCGACAAATCCAAGATCATGCAAGCTGCACGACTGAACACACTCCCTGAAGGATTTATTCACCACAGTTTGGTTTTTTACTCCCCTACACTTCTCCAGCTTAGCATTAAAGTCACCCCCTATGAGCCATGACTTATTTACAACCTTTGCTAATTTCTTTAAATTTTTCCAAAGAAAGCGTTGAAGGGGATATCTTGGGTTCACATACACTGCAGTAAAGTCAAATGAAAATCCATCCCTCACAATATTAACATGAACAAACTGGCGATGGGCAGCGAGTATATGTACCTGCACTTCATTCTTTCAAAGCAACCATATTCCTGCTAAGAATCCATCTGCCTCCACTCGAAAAGAGTGAGGAAATTCCAGTCGCTTTATTACCTTATCAGCTCTTTCTCCACTAATTCTTGTTTTAACTAACACCACCATGAAAGGTCTGTGAGTCTGTAAAAAATTCCGCAGAACAGGCTTGAAGGCCTTGCCTCCATCCCCTTGCACATTCCAGATAAAGATAGACATAACAAATCAAATAAATGTACAATGCAACCACTCATACGGTCTGAGTGTTCATCTCAACATCCAACTGACCTTCTTCCGTGTTATTACCAGGGGTCTCAAGAACCACTTCCATATGTTGATTTTGATATTCTCTTTCATCCTGTGAGTTAAACATATTTGGATGTACGTCGGGGGGCCTTGCATGTGGTAGTGTATACCCCATAATGGAAGAGCCCAGATGCATTTTGATAAACCCCTCCCCTTCAATATCTGGACCAATACATTCCATTGCTTCATCCTTAGGTAGTTTAAAACCTTCATCCTGCACCAAAACCTCTTCATATGAGCCAATTACGATAGCTGCATGTTGTCCTATGCTACGACGTTGCATGTCATTATAAGAAGGACTTGACCTTTTTACCCCTTTAGCAGGCCTCAGTATTTCATGTGCCACAGTCACCCTATCTGCCAACCCCGTATTTTCGACTACCTTGTTTTTATTAGTCTTAACCCGTCTGACTTCTGGGTATGACCTTCCTTGACCCAGGCCCGCAATAGTTTGCTCCAGCTCCTTTCATGCATTTGCCACTCCTTGTTGACTACTATTTCCTGTTACGGTTTGCACATTTAATAACCCATTATTTTCGGAATCGGATAACATCGTAAACCGTGATCCACGTAGTTCCCGCTGATTATTCTCTCCAATTTTGGATACGGTTTGATGACTTTCCTTACCAGTTGGACGTCGGACTCGCCGTTGAACTTGAATCCATGGTCCATATTCATCCTTTTCTGCCACTGTACGTGGTGGAGCCGCTTAATGGTTCCCCAACCTATCTTCTTCAGCGCCATCAACACCAGAATTCTACTTTCTTGCTGGGCAATCCATTGAGCCGTGTCCTACAATCCCACAGGACAGGCAAATTTATGGGAGACCCTTATATGCAACCTTGATCTCATCTCCATCCAACATAACCTGAGATCGTAAGGGGACACTGATATCCACATCCACTGCCACCCTAGCAAATTTCCCTCGTTGAGATTGTTAAGTGGTCTCGTCTATCTTGACCGTATTACCCACAAGGTTACCCAAAGCACGAAGAATTAGATGCAGCAAGCTCTGGAAATCTAACCCAAACTACTGCTCTAGTGATTTTTCCCTGTGATGGTCGAAACGTAGGATACCATTGTTGAATTGTTAGCACTTGCCCCAACATTGTCCAAGGCCCCTTCGTTAATGCATTCAGCTAGTCTTCCTCCTCAATGAAATTGATTAAAAAAATAATCATAATCAAGGTCAATAATTTTCATTTGCCCTTTAGGCCTCCACAATTACTTCAAACGAGATTGCAACGTTTTGAACTCAATCCTGCGTCCTAATAGCTTCACCACCACCGCCCGTTCCCATTGCTTGTCGAGGCGATTCTTGAATGTGTTTGATAATTCCAGCGCAGCTCCCAGCTCCCCATTTACAACTGTGATGTCTCCTTCCTCAAAATCAACCTGCTCCTCCATGGTAGCTCCTCCTTGTCCTCGCCTGTCGCCCAATCACCGCTACACTATAGCTAGGTTTTGCGAGGAGAGGTGGAGGGTCTTCGTCCCTGTCCCGTATACGAACTTTCTTTGTCGCATGGCCTTCATGTTGATGGCCGTGTAAGGCTTCCCTACCCGTGTCAGAGCATTTCGAGGTTTCCATTCAACCTTGTTTTTTTAAGTACTCTAAACATATTTATATGTAGATGAGGACACCTAATTAAGCAACAGACTGTCATTGCTTTTTATTGGTTCAATTATATGAAAGGACTACTTGGATACGCACTGTAGAGCTCAACACAAGAACATTTACTAGAAGTAAATACTTTGTCACCTACAACCAAGCCCAGCCCAAGCTGTATTTTTTAAGCTATAAATACTCAAGAAATTGTTTAACCATAAATATTTAAAATTAATCGAATTAGGTGATATTTAAAATTTGTTGAATAAATTCACATAAAATAAGAATGCGTTTGAAAGACAGGTGTAACTTGAGAGCGTGAAAGTAGAGGACGAACTGCAGTGGCATAAATAACCTGAAAAATAAGGACCTGCGACCCTATCTCTATTGTCTTAAATGTTTTACAACCCTAGCTCTCCTGCTCTTTCTCTCTCTTAACATTCTCAAAATCTGATTCATTTCATCAAACGCCAACATTACCACACAAACCAAAAGCTCTAAGCTTTTTATTTTTTACTCGTTCTCTTCTTCTGTGATACTGAACCATGAAGATAAAGAACAAAGGCAAAGTTTTTCCTTCTCCTTCTCCTTCTCCTTCTCCTTCTCCTTCTTCAGCTTCTGCAGCTTCTTCCGCTGTTGTCCATGGAGAAAGAGACTTCTTCTATATCTTGAAGCTACTCCCGGCTGCCATTCTCGCTCTTGCTTCAGTTCTCCCCTTTGAGGACCGTGAAGTCCTTGCTTATATGATCACCCGGTCAATGAAAACTACCACCACCCTAAACCCTTCTTCTCTTGTCCATGACTCCAAGAGAAAACCACCCAAGAAACAACATCAGCAACTAAATACAAACATCAGCAGCCACAGCCACAGCCACAAGACGACCCCTGTTTTCGACTGTGACTGTTTTGATTGCTACACAAGCTACTGGTTCAAGTGGGACTCTTCTCCTAACCGCGAGCTTATCCACCAAGTCATCGAAGCTTTTGAAGAACACTTGAGTAACGGCGAGAGGATAAATAAGAATGGTCGTGGTAAGAAGAAATCAGGACGTAGGCTTGGTGATAAAGCTCCAGACTTTGATAATTCAGGTCCGTCCAAAATGTTGTCTGAGCTCCAACCCACTGTCTTGGAGACAGAACATAAAGCTTTTGATGTCTCTGTTTCTGTTTCTCCTAATGATGACGTGTCTCCGGCGAACTCACCGAAGAAAGCGGCTGATGGGGTGGCAGAGGTGGAGGAGCTCGACGAGGAGGCGACGCCGGCGGGGGAGAGCTCGGGGGTTGTTCTCTTGTCCGCGCCGGTGGTTGGCCACCGTGGTTTGGCGAGGAAGGTATTGCCGGACGTGTTGGGTTTACTAAATTCTCGTTTATGGGGGCTTTTGGGTTCCAATGTGTAGTGACTCGAGAAAAGAAAAATAAATAATATTTATGTTGCAATTTTCAAGCTCTTCAACAAAAAACTTAACAATTTTTTAACTGTGATGTAGTTCAAGGATTGATAAGTGGGTCAGCTTTAATATCCGGTGATTATTTTATATTGATACTTTTCCAAGCAATTGCTTGCTGGGAGTCATTTTCTTGGGGAGGAGAAGTTTGTTGGTTGGTTTCCGGGAAAATTTTCATAATCTTTTAGTGATGTTGACACTTCAAGTTGTCTGCTTAGGAGCTAAGAATTTCTTGATTAGGTGAAGATGGGTCTTTTTGGGTGGGCCAAAGGCAATGTGTTTCTTTCTTAGCTTCTTTGTTTAATGGAGGATATAGCTTTAATTAAATGAACTGCTTTATTATATTCGGTGCTTCTTTTATGAATGTCAATGGATGCCAGTTTCCTTGCTTTGTTTTGATTCCTTTTGGATCGAGTCTTTCCAAGTTTTTGTCTGTCCTTTGTATTAGTTTATCGTGCGTAGTGCACTAAATGTGGTTTAGGTACAATATTCAACATGATTAGGTTCTAGTGAAGCCTCTAATTGCTCTCTTTGTAAGGGATTTTGTCTTGAGAGATTCTAAAAGTTGGTGGATTGTAGATTTTGGGGTTGTGAGAAGGATGGATTACCAAGTTTGACTGTTTGAGAATGTGATAAGAGGGTTTTATGATGATGGCTACCATCCATTTATTACTGCATTAATTGGGCTGGGTCCTATGAGAATTTTTGTTTCTTTTATAGCTTTTAGGTTCTTACGATAAAAATAAATGCAAGGCCTTGAAACAATACCCCACGAGGTTCGCCCTTACTAGTTAAAAACTGAAAAATGATTGAGGAACTTCTACAAGACATCCTTATTTGTTTTGGAGAGTATTAGCTTTGGCTTCACCCCGTGATTTTGTTTACTTATATTCCTCAGGGGAATTAATTATTAGGTGCGGTAGTCTTGCAAATCAAGGTGGGCAGTAGAGGTCAATATGAGTAAGATATAAGCCTGGTCTTGGTTTATTGAGTATGTTTTACTTATGTTGGATGACATGTTATATTCTCTGCACTCTTGACTCGGTAAATTCAATTTGTTACCCACATAGTCCATTCCATGAAGTTTGGAGAAAATGTTCTTTTCTGGACAAATGAAGATTTAAGTCGTAAATCATTTCAAATATTAGAATTCTCCAATCTTAAAACCTGAACAGCTGACTTATGACCATGTCATATCCAGCCACTCTTCAATCAGATGTCATTGCATGAGAGTTGTCTAAAACTGGGGACGTGGGACACAAGAAAGCGCAATAGCCAAGAAGCAAGGGTCCAAATTTTGGTACCACTACAACTGAATCAGATTGGGACGGACATGGTCATCGTTGCATTAGCCCGAAATTTCGAGATGACCCTTTCAGATTTTTGCACCTACTCATCGTCACTATCGGTGAATTGGTCTCTAATTGTTTTCTTTTTCCTATACTTCTTAGTATAAATTGAATACAAAATTAAATTATGAAATGATTTTTAAATTATATGATTTAATTAAATTATTTAATAAATTAATACATTTATAACACATTTTCTAGTACTTAGAGGTACTTCTAGAGTTGCAAAGACTTGGATAGAAGACCACCAATAATAATTGAAGGCTTTGTTGATCCGTTGTAGGTGTTCCAACTTCCAATCAATCTTGTGTGGACTACATACATACATATACGTGTGGACGAGATTTAACGAAATAAGTAAAAATTGGTAAACCTTTTTTGGGTTGGTTCCTCTTCACTATCCAGAAGAGTGTGAGATAATGTGGATTCTTTTGGGTTAAGAAAACCTCTCTTGGGTTCTTTCATCTTTCAAGTATCCGGAAGACTGTCAGAGCAACATTTACATTGTAGTCTGTTGGCTTCTGTGACTGACAAGCTGGTCCAGCACCTTATCAGATGTCAGTTGGATTGGCTCCAGAGACCGTCCATTTATTATAACCCTGCTAGCGATCCAAGGAGAATAAACGTCTGATTTAAGAAAATCATACCTGATTGGATCAGATTCCCTATAGTTGAAACTTGAAACTATAGTTCTTTTAGTGCGGTGTCAATGTTCTGAAACCAAAGAAAGGTCGAGGCACATTAGATGGGCAATAACTGAAAGGTGAAAAAAGAACTTGGTTAACCTTCATATATCTTTTGTGTTAGAACTTGTTCTATTTCGTGTATTTAGCTTATGAATATAGAATCTAGGTTTTAATTGCCACAACTTAAACTGATCTGTTTCACTATATAAATTAATGTTCTGTGTGCTTATCGACTATTAACATTGCACTCTAGACTAATGTGTAGTTTAGATTTGAAGGGCGAGCAGTTACTTGAAACATTCAATCCTTATCCGTCATTCTTGATAATTATGTCAGTGAACCTTACCAGTTATTATTTATAAGAAAAACTACAGAAAGCTGACCTTTAAATAAACTGTTCTGGAATTATGCCTTTGTTTTGTTCTCTGTCTACTTTGGGGAATCCATGGCCCAACTCATTGTAAGTTGGAAAGAAAAAAGAGCAAAATGGTTACTCTGCGTACTCCCTAATTTGAAGTCAAATTAAACCTTGTCTAGGCTCTTTGAACTGTGGCTCCAATAAATTAACTTTATAACGAGTGATTATCTTATTAAAATATAACTTTCCCTACATGTAGAGCAGTCGATTTAGACTGCTTGTGGGGAAGCTAGTTTGAATATTTGCATGAGCTGAAAACCTGTCAGAAGCTGCATGAAAAAAATCAATGCACGAACCTTGACTTCCATGACAAAAGAGTAGGTAATTTTAGATGAGGCTGGAATGATTAAGATAGATGATATTTGTTTATTACAAAGCTAATTGTGCTTGGAATGGAACTACCTCTACATTACTCATCTAATCTCAAACTCAACTCATAGCTACAACCACTCAGAAAACAACAAAAGAAAATGTTCAACTTGATTTCCTGTCAGATACCCCCATTAACCTCAATAATACATAATAGCTTTTCATGTCAAAGGCTGTTGTTACTACTTAAGAGCAATAAGTTCTATATCCACTTCTCTAAATTAAATTATGTAAGAGTTTCACATCTTTTGTTCTCACTTTTTCCTCCATCAGGAGCATTTAAATTTATAAAAATGAGCTTAAAAATTGCAAAATCACCAAAATAAATACTAAAGTCAATCCTCTCATAGTTCCTTTAACACTAACGTAGGAATCACTTTCTGTTAACGAGAGAAGATGATACAATCTTTACAGAGAAGTCAATGGAATGTCTGAGATAAAATATACCATCAAATAGCCTATCATAATCATCGATGGTAGTAACAATAGTGCTGCCTTCGCTGCCGTGTGGTGTGAACGGAAGATGGTTTCAGCAGAATGTTGGTGCCAAAGAGAGTAGACAAAGGAGATCCACAATGAGCAGACATCTCGTCTCTCTTCTAGTTGTCGTAAATTCAATTAACTAGTAATGTTGGTGATATTATAATGATGCCAACTACTTGTGTAGGTAGTTGATAGTGTTGCTCCTTTTCCGCGAATCAGAAGAAGAAAGATAAGGAAGACACTGTAAAAATCGTCTTTCTTAATTCCTTGGAAGCTTTTGTTACAAGGGATCGAAAGTGAATCGGTGACATGGGGTTGGTTGTCTTCCCCACTTGGATCTGTTGTAGCACTTGTTGACTTGTTGCTGATGGGTATTAAAAAAACTCATCATTAATTTAAACTTGACAATGATTTTACCATTTGGTTTATAATCCAATCAGAGATCAGTTTCACTTGGGAGTTTCTGGCTTGGAGTACTGAAGCTGAAGGTGACTTGACAAGAAGGCTATTCCGATCGTGCATTGCTAGCTTTTGTCGATAAACAACGTTATTAGTGTTTGAGAAGCATAACCTTTGTTTACGTTGAACAATTGCAAAATGTTTCTTCTCCATTGGACTTAAACAATTGTAACAGATTAAGTATTGGACATTGCAGAAACTAGTTTCAAGGGATTTGAAGGAAAAGTAGAAGAATGATGGGAAAGTGATGGTGTAACTATGAGGAATAAAATTTTTATTCGTCTTGTAAATTATGTAAAGAATGCTATTTATACTACTCCTCCTGCCTTGCTATTGGTTGAGACCTCTAGAATCAAGAAAAAATATTGTATCTATCTGACATGTGAAATTGCTAACTATACAGTGCCAAAAGAGTAAAGAGGCAAAAAAAAGGACAAAATATAAAATGACTCAAAAGGACAAAACATAAAATGAAAAAACAATGAAACATTAAAACATTGAGTCTGGTCTTGTAGGCCTGCCGGTGCATTGCCCTTCGACCCATTATGTCATACCCGAACCCACAATTGTTGGGTTTTTTATCACCCTCCCTTCAAGTTGGAGACTCGGCCAATGACTCCAAACTTGCGAAGAAGACCTAAGAACACGCGTGCGGGCAACGCCTTTGTGAATAAGTCTATGACCTGTTCCTTCGTATTCACGTGCCGTAACTCAAGAAGCCCTAAACTGAGGCAGTCGTGAACCAGGTATAGATCTATTTCAAGGTGCTTCGTTCTCTCGTGAAATACAGGGTTTTTCGAGATGTAGATTGCGGCCTGATTATCGCAGTACAGAGGTATGGGTCCTTGAACGTTAAACCTAAAGGCTTAAAGTAATTGGATTATCCACTTTAGCTCGCAAGTTGTTGAAGCCAAACTTCTGTACTCCAATTCAGCTGATGATCGACTCACAGTCGTTTGCTTCTTTGTTTTCCAGGAGATCAGAGATCCGCCAAGGAATACGCAGAAGCCGGTTAGGGAGCGTATGGAAAAAATACAGCTTCCCCAATGCGAATCTGAAAAGGCTACAAGGTGAGGGTTTTCGTTAGTTGCGTAAAAAATCCCTAGATTTTGAGTCCCTTTAAGGTATTTCAGTACCCTTTTTGTTGCGTCCCAGTGTGGTATTCTAGAGTTGCTCATGAATTGGCTTAACTGTTGTGTTACGTATGTAATATCTGGCTTGGTAAAGCCTAGATATTGTAGTCTTCCCACTAACCTTCTGTATAGTTCTGGCTTTTCCAGTAACTCACCTTCATCAATGTTTAATTTTGTTCCAGGAACGATGGGTGTCGAGCAAGGGGTACAATCCAACAAATTCCTGTAAAATATCACTGGTGTATTTACTTTGAGTAAGTAACCTTCCATGCTCTGCTCTTGCTATTTCAATTCCTAAGAAGAATTTCGCATATCCCAGATCTTTAATTGTGAATTCTGCATTTAGTGCATTTTTCACTGTTTCCATTTGTGCCTCATTAGCACCTGTGATTAAAATGTCATCAACATAGATAATCACTGCCATAAAGTCTTCTCTTGTCCCCTTAGTGTATAGGCAATGATCTGCTTCAGACTTAGTGAAACTGAGTGAATGTAGTTTCGAGGATAGCTCTTTATTCCACTGGCTACCCGCTCGTTTTAAACCATAAATGGACTTGATCAGCCTACATACCGTCCCTCCTTAGCCTTAGTGTAGTCTTGAGGAGGCAACATATACAGTTCTTCTTCTAGGTAGCCATGCAGAAACGCATCGTTGATGTCGCATTGGTGTATTGGCCATTTCTTGGAGGCAGCAATGGCCAAGAACATCCTTATAGTTACAACTTTTGCCACTGGAGAAAAACTTCTGAATAATCAACTCCTTCCCATTGGCTAAAACCCTTAGCCACAAGTCTAGATTTCAACTTGTCTAGTGTTCCATCTGAGTTATGCTTAACTTTATACACCCACTTTGAGGCTATGGCCTTCTTTCCTGTAGGTAGATCTGTCAGTATCCAAGTTTTATTTTTCTCCAGTGCAGACAGCTGCTCATTCATGGACTCCACCCATTTCTCATCCTTACTTGCAGACTCATAGGATAAAGGTTCAAAAATTCCAGAAACATTACCTATGAAATTTCTGTAATCGCTGCTGTGTTTGATATTCAACATTCTTAATCTGTCTTCATTTGTTCCTGCAGGACAACAGACTTGTAATGCTACATTATCATCAAGAGAGTGAATGGACCGATTTGCCGTGGTTTGGAGAACATAGTCTTGCAAGTATTTAGGTGTTATGTGCATTCTGTTGCTTTTCCTTTGTATGGGAGCTGTAGGTAATATGATTGGGTCAGGTGAGTTGTTCGGTAAGGCATGTTCAGGTGTATGGGAGTTTTGTTCTGAATTGGTATCACATAACTCAGTGGGTTGTGTGTGTGTCATGGTAGGTGTTTGTATAGGATATTCTGTGTCTGTATTGGTTGGGGAACTTGTGAACAAAGGTTTTGAATTTTGTGTGGTAATTGTGACCTTATCTTCAAATGGAAAGACATTTTCATAGAGCACAACATCCCTTGACATAAATACTGCTTTGGTGTTTAGGTCCATGACTCTATAGGCTTTGTAATCCGGCATATACCCAAGGAACACACACCTTTTTGACCTAGGATCTAGTTTAGTTCTATTTGGAGTCTTGTCTAAAGCAAAGCAAAGGCAACCAAAGGTTTTTAGGTGACCATAATCAGGCTTTCTGTTGTGTAACTTTTCAAAAGGACTTATCCAACCTAGGATTTTGGATGGAATTTGGTTGATTAAGTATGTGGCTGCCAGTAGGACATCTCCCCAGTATCCCTTAGGTAATTTAGCTTTGAAAAGTAGGGCTCTAGTGATTTGGAGTAAATGTTTGTGTTTAGTTTCCACCATACCGTTTTGTTGTGGTGTATAGGGACTGCTTTTTTGGTGATGGATTCCCATTTCTGTAAAGACCTTAGCACACTCCTTATTGATGAACTCCTTACCATTATCAGTTTGTATCTTCAACGCTTTAGTGTCAAATTGTCTTTCAATGTTTCTAAGAAATTGCACAATGGTTTGAGTGGTCTGGTACTTGTGTCTTAGTATGAAGGTCCATGTAGCCTTAGTGAAATCATCGACAATTGTAAGAAAATAATGTGAACCCCCCATAGTAGAAACACTGTAGGGTCCCCATAGGTCCATATGGACAGTCTCAAAAGGTCTAACTGAATGTATCTCATATTCGGGAAAAGGTTTCCTGTGCTGTTTAGCCAGAGGACATATTAGACAATCATGCTTAGTAGGGATAGAAACACTAATTTCATTGATGTGTTGCAATTTTTCTTTGGACACATGTCCTAGTCTAGAATGCCATAAATAAAAAGGTGCTGAAACATTAAAAACAACACTCTCAGCCTTGTAGAACTCTAGAGAAGGACCTTTTAGACTATTTGGGGTTAGGAGAGTCTCTGTGCTTCTCATACAGTCCATTCACCGCCTTGACAACAGCTATAACATTATCAGTCCGAAGGTCCTGCAAAAACAATTTGTTAGAGATGAAAATTGCTGCAACTTCATTCTGAGTAGTAAGCTTATTCACATACAATAGGTTCTTAAAGAAATTAGGAATATGTAGAACTTCATTTAGAGAGATTTTATCCCCTAACTGTGACTGTCCAATGTGAGCAACCTCTTGCTTAGTTCCATCTAGCAGTGTTATTGGATCATATGCATTATTAATTGTATAGCTAGTGCATTGACTGAGGTCTGCTTATATGTGTGGAGGCACCGGAATCAATAAGCCAAGAATCAGTGTATGTATATGTTGTGTCCACAGAGTGTGTAACATTACCTGTATAGTTTTGGTACTCTGAAAACTTTACCTCTACCGCAGATTTTCCTTTCAAGGCTTTGCCTATTTCTTGCTGAATAAAATTAGCAATATTAGGGAATATTTGTGTATTCCATGGCTTTTCTTTATTCTGCTCTTGTGTTGTCTCTACAGGGCTATCAACTATTTGAGCCATGTTGGCTTTTCCTTTCTCCATAGTTGCAGTAAGATCCTTGTACCAGTCTGGAATTCCATGAATCTTGAAGCAGGTTTCTACGGTATGCCCACCTTTCTTGCATTTCTCACAATACTTATCTTCCTTCTTGAGGTAGGATCCTTTGTTAGAATTGCTGCTAGTTCTACCACCTTTCCTCTGGTTATTTGACTGCTTAGCTAGCATTGCCATGTGAGGCCTGCTGTCTATAGTAGCATTTACCACCCTCTGTCTTTCAACAGTTTGCAACATAGAAAAAGCTTTATTCACAGTAGGCAATGGCTCTATTAGCATAATCTTATTAACTACATGTTCAAACTCATCATTAAGACCCATTAGAAATTGAACAAGCCTGTGAGCATTTTCTTTAGCAGTGATAGCCCTTGAGGCATCACAAGTACACATGGGAAAGGGACTGGCTAGACAAATCATCCCATAGTTTCTTTAGCTTAGTGTAATAGGCAGACATTGATAATGTACCTTGTTTAAGAGAGCTTATTTCCCTCTCTATTTGGTATAACAATGGTCCATTAGTCTCACCAAACCTCTCCTATAACTCCACCCAAAGTTCTCTAGCAGTAGTGAAAGATAAAAAGGCATCACCTAGTTCTTTAATCATAGCATTGAGAATCCATGATTTTACTATGTTATCTGGCCTCCTCCATTTTGCTAATAATGCTGCATCTTCTGTGGGCATGGTGCAGGTCCCATCGATGAAAGACAGCTTGTCCTTGGCATATAAGGCTATGGTTATGGACTTGCTCCAAGTAATATAGTTGTTGCCATTGAAGGGTGTAGTGACAAGCACAGCACCGGGGTTCTCTGTATTAGTGATAGAATATGGCTCATAGTCATTTGTTGTAGGCAAGTTCGTGGCACTAGAGCCACTGTTATCAACAGTGTTAGACATTTGTAGGTTAAAATATAGAGATCAGAGGACTGGCTCTGATACCATGAAGGAAAAATAGAAGAATGATGAGAAAGTGATGGTGTAACTCTGAGGATAAAATTTTTATTCGTCTTGTAAAGTATGTACAGAATGCTATTTATACTATTCCTCCTGCCTTGCTATTGGTTGAGACCCCTAGAATCAAGAAAAAATATTGTACCTACCTAACATGTGAAATTGCTAACTGTACAATGTCGGAAGAGTGAAGAGGGAAAAAAAGGACAAAATATAAAATGACTGAAAAGGACAAAACATAAGATAACAAAACAATAAAACACTAAAACATTGAGTCTGATCTTGTAGGCCTGCTGGTGCATTGCCCTTTAACCCATTATGTCATATCCGAACTTACAATTGTTGGGTCTTTTATCATGATTTCCAAGAAAAATTTTCAGAAAAGCAAAGCCCGGACGGCTGTTTTTATCTTTGCAATCTAAAAACAGAATTATAGGACTCTTCCCGCATTCTTCCTCTTAGAATATATGAATACGAAAACATTCCGTTTGGTACAGATTGGACTACTTGGAAGATCGAAACCACGTTTCGCATTCCAATGACTACATAAGCAGGCCCTGAGCATAAAGCATGTAGAACTTTGTCCAGAGTTCGATAGGGGCTTCCATGCATGATCGGCGTTAATAGCGAGTACTATATGCACAATCCCAGACCATACTAGTGTTAAGGCTCGAGATTACAATTTGAAATATGATCCACAACAATTTTAGTGGTAAAGATCACTCGTTGAGACAAGTTCGATCTTTGGGATTGATCAACCGTCTGTAGAATCAACACGTACGCATCTTTAAGTATGCAAGATTAGGGACATGACATTGACAAGCAACCACTTAAGCTTGACCCTATCTACTTGCTTGATATTGTTACCAGCTCAGTGAAGTCCTCTTCTCAAGAGAGGTAGGAAGAGGATAGTCCTACCATCTTCAAATTAGATTCGAAAACGAGAGTTTACCCAGCACAAAGACAGATAAGCACCATAACTGTGCGTCCAAATTACCTTATAACACAGTGGGTATCCGCGTCTAGACTTGAATAAAAGGGTCCAGGTGGGGATCAGCATGCCTTATTTGATGTTTCCTGAAGTCGGCTCCTTTCATGTTTGTGCGAAATTTGTCATGCCAACTTCGTATTTTAGCATCCTGTTGCGTACCTAAAAGAGAATAGCACAAAACTTCACCCGGCCCCACAGTTATGGCATATCATCTAACTACAACTTGGATGCCTAAGCACATGGTTTGGTTTTGGTCTGCGCAAGCTTTCAGGCTTTTCCAGGGCGTTTCTCTTGTTTGGAAAGTTTCCTTTAGTTCGTTAATGTATATTTCTCATCAGGAGGTTCATTAGCTTCGAGTAATATACTAAATTCAGTGATGTAATAAAAATAGACGGTAGAAAGCATAATCGAGATATTGAATTGGCATGGTGCTTCTTCATCTGCTCTTTAACAGTTTCTACAATAAATAGGCTTGGAAATCATTATAGTTAAATATGGTTATTTAAATTGTTAGACGTTAAGGCAAAGCAGGAACTGCTAAACCTAATTGATAGATAAAACTCACCGGCTTAAAGTGTAAGCGTTTAACCATATCTGCATATTGCAAAATAAAAAGCTTATACAATGCAGTATAATATACGCTACGAGATTAAGTTCAAATAAAAGCTTTTCATGATGTAATGCAGTTTTCTGGTTTCATTAATCATGAATGAGTAGAAACAGAGATACTTGGTCTGATCGAGGATGACATTATTGCACTTTGTCTCAGAGCTAAAAGCCTTCTCAGTTATCACCTCATGACTTTTATTCATAAAGGTGCAAGCGGGGCACCCCGAATTTTCCAAGCCAGGAGACCTGGTCCGGATCAGCTAAACAAAGAGAAAACATGTATCAGAAGTTCGTATAGGTGCTATAGTGACAATCATTATAGTCGTGGCAAGCTCACCACCCCACGGAGAAAATGGCAACCAAAAAGTTTTTGGAGTCTTCACAAGCTTCTCTTAAGAGTTTCAGAAGAATCAGAAGACAACAACTAGTTTACCTTATGCAACTAACCAGCCTAGAACACCATCCTATGAAACAACTGAATCATTTCGTTTTATGGCTCAGCTATAAGATACCTGATGCAGATAATTATTACACTTTGTATCGAATAGGTATAGGCGTTTCTGAGTGGTCATGATTCAAGATATTTAAGGGTATATTGAATAATCTTCTGTTTTCAATGCAGCTATTGCTTAGTCATTTAATAATAACTTTTACAGGACTAGTCTGAAATTGATGTGAACCAATCGAGAACCATATATATGTGCATTTCTGTTTACTATTTCCTAGTGAAGAAAGATCTTCTTTGTGGCCTTGTTCTTCATCTCTTCCAATTCCGACATCAAAGTCCCTATCTTTATGCGTGGAGTTTTTACCACCTAGCTAGTGTGGCAGAATATTAGCAGAATTAACCATCACAACTAAGAAATTTCATACTCCTAAACTTGCCAAAAGTAGAAATTGCAGATTGAAGCTAGACATACCTGGCATTAGGGGGACTAATATCATTAATGACATCTCCTAATATGTATATACAACATATCGGGTGTATGTAACCATTCCAAAATGAGTGTTCTATGGTCATTCAGTACAGGACTGTTTGCATGCCATGATCTAGAGCAAATGATGCAGTAGAATTCATCAGTTTCGCGACAAAACGAGTATATGTTTACAACTAATCTAATAAGATCTGGACACACAGTCCATTTGGCCACATGCTTTGATCTTGAAACTGAATAGCCAACCTAAATCTTGTAACTTTCCTATTGTTTTTGTCCAGCCACCTACAACGCGGATCCTTGGAGGTTTGCGGGACACATTTGCCATCTTAGTCACAAACAGTTATATCTTCTGATTATGTAGAGTCCCTCTCCTCTTCTCATCACGGAAGCATTTATCAAAGTACGCACATTCTGAAGGACGCAAAAGATGAAGGTATAGAACACTGTAGTATTTGTTCTTGGAAAGAAATTAGGACTTACTCTTCGATTCTTCGTCATCTAAGTACCGCATTCCCATTTATTGCAGCTCCTTGGTTGGATGCACCGTAAGCTATGGAATCATAGTAGTGAACCACTAAAGGAATTCGCCATTGGTGAGTTCTGTTCCTCCTGATTATCCTTACTGATTCTTCTAAATATTTCCATTTCCATCGGCACAATAAAAAAACCTGTTTCGTGTTTTATGATTGTTGAGACACTATCCATGAACGAACAAGCAAAGAAGCAGAATTAAAAGTTTGTTATGTCTAGGCTAGGTGGTATATTGGTGTGAAATACTGATCTAGTTTGCTGTCTCTTTTCAATCTGCCAGTACACATAAATAACTTACCCATTTCCTAATGTGGGATGACACTCTCTGGGGAAGGAACAGATATGACAAGGCAATTATAAGAATAGTTGACTAAAAAAAACCTATTTGTGTTGGTTGAACATAAATTATGGTCAGACAGGCACAAACTGAAATTCCATAACGCAATGGTGGAATATCTACATATCCTGGTTTGTCTAACATTTCTTGTGTCAGGCCATGCTTGCAACTGTCTTACAGGACAGCCATCACTTGATGATCAACAACACTACCTAAAGCCGAACACACCTTTCAAGCAAGCTCAGAAAGACCATTTCCGAAAATCATTTGCTGGTTTAGAAGCAGCCAGAGAGGAAGAAGAGGAAGAATATGAAGAAGAATCATCGGCAGCAATGTCTGAGCTGTTCCATGGTTTTCTTGCAATTGGAACACTCGGTTCCGAACCAGTCAATACTGATCCATCAACACCAACATTCCCAATATCTGTTGAGAATATTACCGAAAAAGAGACTGAAGTTACAGAGAATGACCTGAAACTCATCAATGATGAGCTGGAGAAAGTTCTGGTGGCTGAAGCCAGAGATGATTACTGCAATGATTCATCAGGAAGAAACAGTTACGTTAGTGTTGGGAGGAGCAGTCACTGTAGCACCATAACGCTTAGCGGCAAGCCCATGGAAGGTCAAGACAACAATGGGAATGGAAATACAATCTGTCCACTTCAGGGATATCTTTTTGGTTCAGCAATTGAACTGTCAGAGACAACTACTGTGGCAAAAAAGGAACATAGAACATCCCTTGGTGAGCTGTTTCAGAGGACTAAACTAGCAGAGGACAATCCTGGGGGAAAATTTGATCGGGACGAGAAGCGCACCGAGAAAGAAACTGATAAGTCTGCCGTGCATCTCGTGAAAAAGATACTGAAGAAGAAAATGTTAAATGCTTCTTCTAGGAGTTCTACTGCGGCTGGTGGTGGAACTGTTGATTCTGCCTCAGCAGACACAAAACTGAATAAGGTATATGACAAGAGACATTTCCAGTCAAATATTTGCCAACGAACACCCGCCAGAACATTCACAATAGCTGTCAAACAACAAATCTGAAGATTTTTTTTTATCAACTATTTTCTATTTGTTCCATATTGAACATATGCCAATTCCACTGTCCTCTTTATCTGTCTGGCTATGCATAATACCCATGTCCTGCAGATCCTGCAGATGTTTCACAAGAAAGTACATCCGGAAAGCTCAGTATCTAGGCGGAAGATGGATAAGCCCCAGAAGAATGATAATAGGAAGAGCACATCCAACGGAGCACCCAACAATGGAGCTCATATGCTTTCTGATGAAGACATGACTATACCTTCCTATAGAGCTTTACCAAAAAGAAGCTTAAGGCGCTACAAGAGTCAGTCGAATCCACCCCAATGCCTGCTAATTGGCAATGACTCGAATGGAACCGGGGAATGCTGGATTAAGACAGACGCAGAATGTAAGTACTCGCTGTGTTTCACGATACTGAAGTGATTAATCTTCCCTAAAAATTGTGATCAGCTTAAAGTTAACTTGTATAGATGGATGGGAACAATCTTCAGGAAAACAGTATTCATAACTAGAAAAGCTTGGAACTTTGGTCCAACACACTCCATCCATAAGATTTTATATCACACCTAAGCAATTTGTGCCATCAAAAATTGGCTCTAACCTCTGCATGAAGCTATCCTAACCCGGTTGCATGCTTTGCATTGTAGACCTCGTATTGGAGCTCTAATGGCAGACGAAGCTGGAATCAACAATGGTATCACGTTGCCATTTTTTATTATCCAGAGGTACTATATGGTGCTCGTTATAGAACTGTACTCTTATGCGTGATTATTGCGGTGATAATGTGAGTGTGTAAGTACTACGAATAAAAAGAGAGGTGGTTCAATCCTCCCTGAAATTTGCCTAGTATTTTATGGATAGCTGTTAATCTATTTTGTAGTCAGTGTACTTCACCTATGACTGATTATCTCTTATCATATCCCACTTCACAAATGTTATGCGACTTCCCTTTTGAACTGGATGTTCACTGACACTAAACCGAATTGCTCAAATTAAACTTGATTGAGTTTTATTTAGACTACTGTTAATATATTCTAACTCTCATCTCCAATTTAAAATATAATATAATCTTATATTAATAAGGATAAAGGAAGTCTTACCTGAACTTTTAGATGATTTATTCTTATAAGTAAATGAGTTTTATTACATTCAAATTTGAGAATTTAATACACAAGTCTAAATTAAGAAAATTTCATTTATTTATTTTAATGAATGCCTTAATTATGTACGAGCAGTTTGACTTAGTAATAATTCATTTACCAATTCTAGTTCCAGATGAGATGCTTCCTAGTTAACTATGTATTGGTTAATATGTCCGACTATAATGAATTTTGACCCAAGAGGAAAGCGCTAGACGTTTTGTAGGGAATATTGCCACCAATGATTAACTGTATGGACACTATATTATTATCAAGGTTAATCAACCTTTCCTACGATAAAAACTCACAGTCCGTACAGTTTTCCTTAAATCTTGCAGCAACCGGAACATGTGTTGATGAATAACAGAGATGTGTACGCTGATCCGATCATGTTAGCAGAATTCAGCATATCTTTTGGCACACTATACAGTTTTTTGAAATTATTGTATCAAGAAGATTAGGAAATAAGAAATATTATAAAGAAAGTAGAGAAAAGAGAGAATAAAAAAAGAAAATACAATTTTTATGATTAATAACTCTTCAAATATCAGTATACATTTTTATATCAGATTAATAGTATTTGAACTAATATCAAAATCTATTTAATATTAGGTGGGAAGTTCTAGATTTTTATATTATGAATATAAATTATTGTTTCTTATAATATTTTTAACATAGTAAAAAATAATTATATATATACATATATATATATATATATGATAAGATAGGAGAAAGTTTAGGAATTTAATGAGATTTGTGAAATAGAATGAATCTTCTATTTTGGTAGTTATTTGACTCATTGCATTATAAAACCAGAAAGGTTGCAATATTACGAATATGAGCCGGAAAAATTTATAAGACCAATATTACCTTTCTTTTCTTTTAGTATTCTTTAAATTTTTTTATGGTATCAAAGAAATTAACAACACTTTGGAACCAAATTGTTGTGAAAGATGGCAAACGGTGATACTTTGAGTAAACCAATTGACTAATTTTAGCCCTTTTTCTTATGTCCATCGGATGGTCTAGAGGCTATCTTTATGACATGTTTGTTAAACAATACAAATTATGAAATGTGAGAGAAGACAATGAGGAATAATTTTTATGCAATGAACAAGTTAGGCTTCACAAATTGAGCCATAGCGAAACATGATGAAGGATCATATGAGGCAATTCTATAGGAATCCATTAATTCCATACCTGTGTTATGGATTATTAATTCAATCGATAAATTATTGCAGACTAGGATCGCAGATTTGGAGACAATAAAGGATGTTTGAGACAATTGGAAAGATAAGTTTAGTATGGGTTATAGAAGTAGCATGAAAAGCTTGATTATATTCAGAGATGATTACAATATTTATAATACAGCTTAGAGAGATCATAACAAAAACTATCTGCAGTATTTATAATACAGCTTAGAGAGATCATAACAGAAACTGTCAAGAGTTATTCTTAAGGAGATTGGTACAACAACTTTAGTCAATGATTATCACAACTTTAGTCAAAGATTATCTGTAACCTGTATATGCCCCGCCAAGACGGACGACTGACATGTGAGTCCGATCTTGGACATTATTGTATCAAAACAAGGCCGAGACAGGGTCTTGGTTAGAGCATCCGTAAGCTGGTCACCAATATGGGCATGAGTGACACGAAGAGACCCATGTTGAACTTGTTCACGGACAAAGTGGAAAGCAAGAGCTAGATGCTTCATACGGGAGTAAAAAATAAGATTTACGCTAAGATGGGTAGCTCCTAGATTGTCACAGTAAATGATTGGATTATGAGAGAGCGTGACACCCATCTCACCGAGCAAATTACGAAGCTATAGTAATTCAGTCGCTGTGGAAGCTACTGCTTTGTACTCAGCTTCCGTGGATGATTGATCTAAGAATCTTTGTTTCTTCGAGCTCGATGTTATTGGTGTGCAACCAAGGAACACAACTTGACCCATTGTGGAGGTGTAATCATCCTTGTTACCTGCCTAATTTGCATCTGAGAAGGCATGAAGTGTGAGCGGGGAGTGACAAAAGATGGTAATACCTTTGTCCAAAGTCCCAGCTAGATAACAGAGCAGACGTTTTAGAGCAACCCAATGGGGAGTTCGCAGTTATGCATGAATTGAGAGAGCTTATTCACCGCAAACGCAACATCAGGCTGAGTTAGAGTCAAGTATTGGAGACTGCCTACAGCTGCTTGATAATCTGTAGTATTGTTAATTGGTTCACCAAATTGATTTGAGAGTGAAGCATTGATAATCATGGGCCTGGGAGACAGTTTAGCACGCATGTGAGTACGCTCCAGCAGGTCAATGATGTATTTCTTTTGACAGAGAAATAACCGCTGTGCGTTTGGACATGAGTGACAGGGGCTTGGTCAGAGCATCTGTAAGCTGGTCACCAATATGGACGTGAGTGACACGAAGAGACCCGTGTTGAACCTGTTCACGGACAAAGTGGAAAGCAAGAGCTAGATGCTTCATACAGGAGTGAAAAATAAGATTTACGCTAAGATGGGTAGCTCCTAGATTATCACAGTAAATGACTGGAGTATTAAAGAGCGTGACACCCATCTCACCGAGCAAATTATAAAGCCATAGTAATTCAGCCGCTGTGGAAGCTACTTCTTTGTACTCAACTTCTGTGGATGATTGAGCTAATAATCTTTGTTTCTTCAAGCTCCATGTTATTGGTGTGCAACCAAGAAACACAACTTAACCCATTGTGGAGGTGTAATCATCCTTATTACCTGCCTAATTTGCATCTGAGAAGGCATGAAGTGTGAGTGGGGAGTGGCAAAAGATGGTAATACCTTTGTCCAAAGTCCCAGCTAGATAGTAGAGCAGACGTTTTAGAGCAATCCAATGGGGAGTTCACAATTATGCATGAATTGAGAGAGCTTATTCACCGCAAACGCAACATCGGGTTGAGTTATAGTCAAGTATTGGAGACTGCCTACAGCTACTTGGTAATCTGTAAGATTGTTAATTTGTTCACCAAATTGATTTGAGAGTGAAGCATTGATAATCATGGGCCTGGGAGACAGTTTAGCACGCATGTGAGTACACTCCAGCAGGTCAATGATGTATTTCTTTTGACAGAGAAATGACCGCTGTGCATTTATACATGAGTGACAGGGGCTGGGTCAGAGCATCCGTAAGCTGGTCACCAATATGGATGTGAGTGACACGAAGAGACCCATGTTGAACCTATTCATGGACAAAGTGGAAAGCAAGAGCTAGATGCTTCATACAGGAGTGAAAAATAAGATTTACGCTAAGATGGGTAGCTCCTAGATTATCACAGTAAATGATTGGAGTATGAGAGAGTGTGACACCCATCTGACCGAGCAAATTACGAAGCCATAGTAATTCAGCCGCTGTGGAAGCTACTTCTTTGTACTCAACTTCCGTGGATGATTGAGCTAAGAATCTTTGTTTCTTCGAACTCCATGTTATTGGTGTACAACCAAGGAACACAACTTGACCCATTGTGGAGGTGTAATCATCCTTGTTAACTGCCTAATTTGCATCTGAGAAGGTATGAAGTGTGAGTGGGGAGTGACAAAAGATGGTAATACCTTTGTCCAAAGTCCCAGCTAGATAGCAAAGCAGACGTTTTAGAGCAATCCAATGGGGAGTTCGCAGTTATGCATGAATTGAGAGAGCTTACTCACCGCAAACACAACATCAAGCTGAGTTAGAGTCAAGTATTGGAGACTGCCTACAGCTTCTTGGTAATTTGTAGGATTGCTAATTGGTTCACCAAATTGATTTGAGAGTGAAGCATTGATAATCATGGGCCTAGGAGACAGTTTAGCATGCATGTGAGTATGCTTCAGCAAGTCAATGATGTATTTCTTTTGACAGAGAAATAACCCCTGTGCATTTGGACATGAGTGACAGGAGCTTGGTCAGAGCATCCGTAAGCTGGTCACCAATATGGACATGAGTGACATGAAGAGACCCATGTTGAACCTGTTCACGGACAAAGTGGAAAGCAAGAGCTAGGTGCTTCATACAGGAGTGAAAAATAAGATTTACGCTAAGATGGGTAGCTCCTAGATTATCACAGTAAATGATTGGAGTATGAGAGAGCGTGACACCCATCTCACCGAGCAAATTACGAAGCCATAGTAATTCAGCCACTGTGGAAGCTACTACTTTGTACTCAACTTCTGTGGATGATTAAGCTAAGAATCTTTGTTTCTTCGAGCTCGATGTTATTGGTGTGCAACCAAGGAACACAACTTGACCCATTATGAAAGTGTAATCATCCTTGTTACCTGCCTAATTTGCATCTGAGAAGGCATGAAGTGTGAGTGGGGAGTGACAAAAGATGGTAATACCTTTGTCTAAAGTCCCAGCTAGATAGCAGAGTAGACTTTTTAGAGCAATCCAATGGGGAGTTCGCAGTTATGCATGAATTGAGAGAGCTTATTCACTGCAAATGCAACATCAGGCTGAGTTAGAGTCAAGTATTGGAGACTGCCTACAACTGCTTGGTAATCTGTAGGATTGTTAATTGGTTCACCAAATTGATCGAGAGTGAAGCATTGATAATCATGGGCCTAGGAGACAGTTTAGCATGCATGTTAGTACGCTCCAGCAGGTCAATGATGTATTTCTTTTGACAGAGAAATAACCCCTGTGCATTTGGCATGACCTCCACACCTAAAAAATATGACAAGTTGCCAAGATCTTTTAAAGTAAAATGTGTAGCAATAGTAGAAATAAACTTGTCAAGAGCACCAGAATCAGGACTTATAACAACAATATCATCAACATAGACAATAAGAAAAATGGGTGAGGAGTGATGTTGATGAATAAAGAGCGAAGTATCTGCGATTGATCTGGTGAATTCTGTTCGCCCTTGAATTTTTATTTATTTATTTTTGATAAATAAGCATGATTAGTTTATTTTGTGGGTCTTGTTATATTATTTTACCTTGGAGTTAATTAGTATGTTAATGTGGATAAGATAATGTAACATCCCGTTTCCGTATAACGGGTTGAATTATTGAAATGGGTACGAGTGAGAAATTAGGAAAACACATCTCATACTCATGCATTTATGAACAGTGGCTTTTGCACGTGAAAATATCTGTACATACATTCATGACATTTTCCCGGTATAATTGAGAATAAAATGTGATTTTTGAAAAATAGGCTTTGAGTGTGTAAAAATTGAATTGGAGAGGATTATTAAGGTTTTCTGATTTTTAGAGAATTATAAGATTTTTTTGGAAATTTTTCGGAGTCATTTCCGGACCCGGAAAACTGTCAAGAGACAGAATAGAGGTTTACCGGTAGTGAAAATAACTGTCCAATGGCACTGGAAACTTAGACATATGAAAT
>JANZXR010000003.1:7198445-7219273 GCA_027575705.1 Erythroxylum echinodendron
ATATTATGTTTTGTTCATGATTTCTAAAGTCATCATATTGCATTTTCCAGCTTTTCATAGAGGTAGAAATTGTGTACTGGATTCAGGGAGAAAACTGTACTAATATAGATAGAATTTGACAAAGTTGTCTTCTGAAAAGTTGTAGCTTATCTTCTTATCTTTCCAACGCTATAAAGTATGCAAATGTTAGGTATCGGAGTTGAGAGATATGGGCATTTTAAGTGGTGATGTTGCAGAAAAGGTATTGTACATGACAGCTATGGTGAATGATGATGTTTTGTTGGTTATGATCAATGGCTTTGTAGGATGTGTTTTGTGGATGTTATGAATTGAAATGGAAGTGAAAATGATGAGGAAAATGAGTTAGGAATGTTAGATATGCATAGTATGGGTCCTAGGTAGCTTAAGGAGTT
The DNA here is from genome assembly GCA_027575705.1 of Erythroxylum echinodendron. Taxonomy (NCBI): domain Eukaryota; kingdom Viridiplantae; phylum Streptophyta; class Magnoliopsida; order Malpighiales; family Erythroxylaceae; genus Erythroxylum; species Erythroxylum echinodendron. The sequence goes on from JANZXR010000003.1 coordinate 7,198,859, forward strand.
GGAAGTGTGGAATTTGACTAGTAGCTATCTGTTAAACGGACTTTATGTCCGTTGGGCGGACCTTCTTGGGTTTGAAAATGTCCCAGATCAGTTCATGTCCCTTTGGAGGGACATCATGTCTGCTAAGCGGACCTTCTCGGGTGAAAAACGGCTCCCAAGCCCGCCTATGTCTGTTTGAAGGGACATTATGTCTGTTAAACGGACACTCTCGGGACAGCTACAGTAAATTTCAATTTCGACCCATTTTTGAAGCATAATGTCGCTTTATGGTCTTCATAAAAGTTGTAGATATAGAAGTCTTCTTTGAAATGGTCCAATAATGGCCTCATTCCAAGATTTCTAGAGAAAGTTATGCTAACTCTCCCAAGATAGGTACAATATGATTAAGGATATAAACATTGCTTAAATGTCTTGGCCATAACTTTATCGTCCGACCTCCAAATGAAGTGATTCTTAAAGTAATGGTTTCCTAACACATTCTTCTACCCCTACAACACAACTAGAGTTTTGGATATGCAATTGTGTTGAATAAGTCAATTATGATTCTAGTGATTGACTATTGCGGGCACACCACTCTTATGGAAATGGCTAATACGGGTTCATAGAGATAACCCTCAAGGTAATATGCAAGCTCACGTCTTATGATGACTTCATATGTTGGGCTCAGAAAACGGGGTCCAACAAATTAGAACCCAGTAAGGAACGTGGCAAGTTTCGTATACCAAGCTCGAGGAGCCTGCTTAAGTCCATAAATAGCTTTTTCCAGTTTACATACATAGGTCAGGAACACCGCATCTGGAAAACCTAGTAGTTGGGCCATGAACACTTCATCATGTAAGGCTCCATTGAGAAAAGCATTGTTAATGTCAAGTTGGCAAAGATGCCACCCATTGGTCACGGCAAGGCTTAGAAGAGTTGGATTGGTAGCAGGTTTGACCACCGGGATGAAGGTGTCATGATAATTAATATCCTAAGTTTAAAGTTAAAAAATATCAATGGTCCAATGATTAGATAATTAATATGCAACAAAAATGCATTTGGATCATTAATTGTGAATTAAAGCATACCAAAGCATACAAATAAAAGTACAAAACGAGATATGAATGTACAATATGAAACATCCAACACAAAGTCTCTATCACACATTAACTACTTGCCATCTTTAAGTGTAGAAAAAATGGAGTATGCTAGAATGGTGGAGATTGTGAACCTATGTTTAGATAATGACGCTCTCATTTATACTGCCACAACATTGAAAAGTTTCAAGTTGTTAACATCCCTATTTTTTGAAAGTGGGCTTCATTAAGCTTCTTAAAACCTTTAACTTTAAAACTTTAACTATGTATTGTAGCTCCGAATTATGTCATCCTTTACGATATCATCATCTTAGACATCAAGAAAAGGAAATATAGTCTATAATTCTGGTTAGGGACAAATGACATCTTGTTTATTAGGTCATTTTTAGCATGGGCGAAGTTAAATAAGCATTCAAAAATCATCTTCATAATTTTAGCTAAGCATTTAAAAGGTTACACCTCGTCATATATTTCTTACTACTTTATAGTGGAGTAGGTCAATGGTACATAGTCTTGAGAAGGTGGATATAAGGAATACGAGAAGGGAAGGGAAACTTGCAATTTGGATTAACATCCATGATGCCTTAGTCGAAACTTGCAATTTGGATTAACATCCATTATGCCTTAGTCATGTATATAGTTATTCTAAATACTTAAATATCCTTATAATTCCCCTATGGATAATTAATAATAGCAGGAAATGAGATTAGTTTATGTGGCATCACCATATTAAACTTAGAACATAAGAGGAAGTTATTCATATATTCTTGATCATTGTATCAAGAAAGTAGCTATAGATGATACAAACTATACATTACAAATGTAAATGGTGAGAGAAGAAGACAATTGCCTGAGAACCAAATTTCGATGTGAGAAGAAGAACACTTATGAATAAGTGAAACATACATCGTTGAAGTGGAAAACACAAAGACACAAGATGAAGAGCACCAACAATGAAGTAAGTGGCTAGAACACGAACATAGAAGATCGAAAACCAAGAACAGAGAAGATAAAGACATTGCTAGAGTAGCTGGAACACAAAGACATAACATGAAAAACTAGAGGAGATTAGTGTTTTTAGGTTATCAGCATAAAAAAACAATGTCGTTTTCTTGTTTTTGGATTCTTCTTATTTTCACTACGAAAATATTTTTATAGCCAAAAATTTTTGCCTACAAAATTTGTTTCATAGCTTTAAAATGTAGCTGATAGCTAAGGGATTTAGAACATATTTGAGATTTAATTACAAAAAAAATTTCAAAGCTAAAAACTTTTTGCTACAAAACTAAGCTCACGGTCAAAAAATGTCTCCAAAATTTATGATTTACAAAATTAATTTTGTAGCTAAAAATTTCTGCTACGAAATTTTTTTTGCAATTAAAAAAATGTCTTCAAAAGTTATTAGTTATAAATATCAAATGCAATATATTCTAAACGTAGGAATAGTTAAAAAATTTGCAAAATTTTTATTTATAAAGATATTGTTTCGATGAGCTATGATTTTGAAGTTTTGCAGCCACATAGTAACTTTTAGCTACAAATTTCAAATTGCAACAAAAGAAAATGTAGTCAAAAGTTCTATTCGTTGTAGTAACAAAAGGTCAAAACTTACATCATTTACACGTTAACAATGCATTTCTGCACTATAATTTGAAAGAAGAGGCCAGGTCTATATGTGGTTACCTTTGGGCTACTTCACGAATAAAGAAAACAGGTGTGCAGGCTCAGAAAGTCCATTTACAAAATTTGATAGGCTTTAAGAAATTGGTTTAAAAAACTTTCATGTTCTAAACTTTAGTTTCATCCATTCACACATAGATTACTCGTTGTTTACCTATCAAAAAGGTGGAATCTTCATGAGCTTGCTATTACGTGTAGATGATTTGATTTTAGTAGGGAATGATTTGAAGGCATGCACAAAGTTCAAATCATATTTGAACAATTATTTTCTTATCAAAGATTTAGGTCGTTAAAAATATTTATTAGATGTAGAAGTTAATTAAGGATTATTTCTGTTTCAAAGAAAATACACAATTGACATCCTTAAAGAAAGCGGGATACTTGAAGCAAAACCAGTCAATTTTGCTATGGAGCAATCACAACTTGGCGTCAACAGAGGGAGCAAAACTTGGAGACCGAAGAATGTACAAGAGCTTAACAGGGCGCCTGATATATCTCGCAAAAGCATAGGAAGGCAACAATCTCAATATCTTCTTAACAAATTCGACATTCATAACTGTTATGCATTAACTTGATAGTCTGTTAACATATTAAGAAAATAATTTAGTATCTATCATGCATGTTAGAGATAAATAGGAAAAAGTTTATGAATTTAGTAAAAATAAGATAGAAGAAAATTTAGGGATATGATAAATATGAGACACGAAAAAGTTAAGAAATTAAATAAAATTTGGTATGATAGAATTTTTCTAGTCCTTAGATTATAAAAGTAATAACATTGTGATTGTGAATACAGAGTAAGAAATTTTTCTTTTCTCAAATCCAACGTTATATTTCTCTTCTTTTACTATTCTTCAATTACTCATTTTCAATGGTTTAGAATAAGATATGTTTAGTCAAAGAAATTGAATAAGTAAATCGAAAAATATATTTTTCTAAGAAGTACAATAAATTATTAAAAAAAACCTGACTGCTTGGCTGCTCTATGCAAAATTTGACTAGGAAGCATGCCTGCTGAGGCTGACTATGGATTGAAAACCTATGAGTCAGGAAACCTCCAAGTAGTTTCTGCATATTCATACTATTACTATTGATGGTTAATGTTTCCATACTCTTTTATTGTTGGTATTATTATATGATAACTCTACGAAATATTGGTATGTGACGATAATGATATGACCTGACATACATTTCACTAAAGCTTGAGAGTTAAACATTTCTAAACATTGACCCGTTACAGCCATCTCTATCATCTAGACGTAACATGTTTAACATTTTCAGGAATCCGACTGTTGAGTAATTTGACTGCTTCCAACTCGTCAAATGCTTATATATTCGTCGAGAAAAGATCTTATGTTCCCAGAATTCAATTCCTACCTATTGCCAATAATTCTTATCTACAAATTTTCTTTTGTCTTATTTATTTATTATGAAATTTGTAAATAATAGTTGTTGGCATCAGTAAAACTTGAGTAATCGGAGCAGATGATTCTATCCGATATTCCTCTATGCACTAATTATAAGTCACAACTGCAAATTGAAATTTGAGTCATTACAATTTTTAAAAATTGATATAATGTTTACTTTTGTTTTTCATATTAAAAACTTTAGTAATTTAAAATTATAAATATATTTTAAAATAATTCAAATAAAAAAGGACTATGATTTTTTTACTTAAAATAATATTAAAAATCGAATAATAGAATTGCAAACCCAAACTTTAAATCTGAAAATGGAGTTTAAAAGTCTGATGAGCTTAAATCTTTATGTCGTGCTTTTCCTGCCTGGAAAGGTAAGGCTGCTTGAGAAAGTTGTGTGCAAGGAGCGTTCATAATCATTCTTAAAAGACCTGATTCAGCAGTTTGAAACTTTGAATCAAAAGACAACTATGTTTTGTCACTTGATCCAACCTAAACGGTGACTGACAACCCACTGAATGGGCTAAGGCAACTTTGAAAATTTTAGGATCACGTAAACATCAGATAGGTATGATTTGACAAGTTCTGGTCCTTGAGATGTAACCATTGATGAGACTTATCTAACACATGTCATTACAGATTTAATGCTTTGATCCATACTATAGGATACCTATAATTCGTAGTTGTATTATTTAGAATCAAATCATCTGTATTTTTCGTAGATATTTTTCGTAGATGTACCAATTTTGTTCCGCGATCTAATTTATATATATTTTTAGGTCTCACATACTTATGTAGATAAGATTGCGTAGAAAAGAGTAAGTACAGGTTAGTAGATATAAAGGGTTTTGTTTCGTATCATCTGTCATTATTTTTTTTAAAACGGAAGAACTTACAATCGTTATCCTTTAGATGTGCAATGGGTAAACTTACAAATCATGTTAATCATGTACTTCACGTTAGAAAAATTTTGTACGAAAAGCTCAATTGAAAAAGTGTAAAAAAAAGAAATTGAACACATGACCGTTTAATTCCATATTTCTCATTTCACTAACTCGACCACTCTTTAAGGAGTGCTCATCTGGCATGATACTATTTCCTGCACTCCAAAATTTACACAAAGAGTTGCTTCATTTCAGTTTCTTCCCTAGTACTCGATGCATTTGTTTGTGAGAAAGTATAGATAGCTCAATCGAGACGAAGTTTCTGTTACCGTATAAGCATAACTGGATGTATGAGGTGTTTACGCTGAAAAATACCACATTATTTCAATTTCGTAGTGTTCTTTACAATTTCAGGGGCAAACAGAAAGTTGAGTAGAAACTTTTTGTCAATAAAGAAAAAACATCGTTTATAAATGGGCACATATATATAACAACTAAATTTATTATATATATATATATATATATCAACTTCACACATTAGCTAAAAGAACAAGGTGTCTGATTATTTTTAATAATTCCCTTGAAAAACTATAACCCTAATGCCTACAACTTTTATGCTGTAGAGTATGAAAGAACATATCAACATGTTAGATGCGATTGATGCAATCGAATATTAATAAATACGATAACAAGTCGTTTTCTGAGTATAAAATTATTCTATTTGTGTTAATTTCTAGTGACCATAAAAGTTTGACTATTGTTTTGTATTTGAAGGATACTAATATTCTTTTCTATGTCTCCTTGAAAATGACTTGGTTAGAATCCCAATGAATTCGTCTGTTCAAAAGGGATAAACATGTCCATCCCTAATTTTATTGCAAAGAAGCAAAACATGTACGTATTAGAATATAAGGTAGAGGTTTTAATTAATTCATGCTTGCTTAGCCTTCATATATGTCATTATTCACTCGGTAATAGTAAGTCTCGTATGTAAACATAAGAAACTGATCAAACTGGACATAAATTATTAGATAGACGCAAAGGCAAAGCCAGATGTGAAAAAAAAACATATTTTGTAAAAGATTTTAATTTTAATATATAAAAATATCCCCTTACTATCCTTGTTTCTAATTCCAACCCTCGATAGAAGAGAAATATGAGACGTTATTGAATTATGAGACATCATGTCATATAATCTTACCTTGACGAACCACGTGTTATTCAAACGTTATCGCGGAAGTTTCTTTAGAGTTTCCTACCATCAATTGGACCATATATATAGGGTGTCTTCACCCAAAATAATTTAATTAAATTTGTATCATGATCCATCAAGCTTGCTATATGATAATGATAACAATATTGTTGCTATGAATTTACCATTTCCTTCTAAATTGTATCAATCCCACAAGAAATCCTAGGTCAAAGGAGCTGAAGTTAATAGCCTTGTCAAGCCTTTTTACTACTTCTTACATGCAGGATTGGTGCTAAAACTTCAACATCCTTTTGTTCATTTCCACAACAGCTCCAATTTAAAATTACGTGTATATCTCTTACCCTGAGGGTTGGCACTTGTTTCATTCTCATCCAAGACAATTAACATTCTCACCCTATGATTTTAGATCTTATCGATTTAACATTTCTGTTTGTTTAGGTGATATTAAGCTCAGCCTAGTAATTTTAACAGTTTTTCATAATATCACTTTATTCTTACGCGTCAAATTTGATAATCATCATCATCGCATCCAGTCTGAAATTCCACAATAAAGTAAAGTCTAGAAAGACCCGATAGTACGCAGCCTTATTCCTACAGAGTAAAAAGACTGTTTCCGATAGACGTACATGCAAATGTGATAATGAAAAAAGAAATGATAGAAGTTAAAAAAGAAGATATGTAAAACTGATACGCTAAAAAAAGTATGTAAATAAAATTAAAATAATTGAATAAATAAATAGAATAAAAGAAAAGGTTGAAGTGGAAAAAAAAAGGAATTGTCTTATACTGGTGGAGGCGTAAGGCTAGTAAGTGAAGTATCACGAAAATTGGCTAAGTGAAAGGTAAAAACATACCTAATAAATGTATTCCCATTTAAAGGCCAAAGAGATACAACTTGTCATACCCTACATCAATGCATAATTAACATGAAAAAGAGTAAACACATACTTACTTGGAACGACGATTGTGTGACATTTTTAACACCCAAAAAACTCTTGAACTGGATGCTTCTATACGTGTAACTCGGAACACGCTATAAACTACAAACTACGAAGTTCCTAAAGAGACACTCTCTCCCCTCGCTCTAAGTCTAACACAATGCAGCTCTCTTCAGTTTCACTCCCCTCCTTACTATTACTTATCCTCTTCCTTACGACCACCACTTTGTCCAACGCATACAACATCACCCGCCTTCTCGCGAAATACCCAGATTTCTCCACTTTCAACCACCATTTGATTGCCAGCCACTTCGTCGTCAAGATTAACGCTTGTACCACCATCACCGTTCTCATCGTTAACAACGCCGTCATGAAATGAGAGACATCATATGACTCCAAAAAGCTTAGTGCTTTTCAAAACCGTCGCAACCCGGTAATAACATATCAAGGTCATAAACTTATACGCGCCCACAATTTTGACAGTAAAAATGTAATAATCAATAAAAAAGAAGAGAAAAAAAAAGGACAACTAACATGCCTTAACAAAACAGCTAAAAACCTAAAAAGAGCAACAACCAAACAACTGCAGCCTAGTGAGCAAACAGAAAATCAAGAAAACAGGTAATTTAATCTTAAAACCCAAGGAAAAGTCTATAACAATCTAAACACGCATTGACAAGCAACAATCACCCAATTTAAGGGAAAAGATTGCTAGAATTCGCAAAGCAAAAGAAGATTAGGGTTAAGATCTCAAACAAAACCTAGAGATAGAGTAAATAGTAGAAGAGAAAGCTAAGGCTTTGATGGCACTTTCAAAAATCAAGGTTAAACCCCACAATGAAACATCAAAGAAATTAGCAGAAGGGAAAGTTAGGGTGTTAGTAGCTCAAGAAACTACGCTACTGATATTATCACAAACAACAAGTCAATATAACCAAAAGAGTAACAAACAACAAATCAATATAATCAAAAGAGTAAGTGACCGTTGTAAGCCTAAGACCACAACTTTTTGACACAAACATCGATTCGTAAACAAACAAGGGAAAAACAAACAAAACCCAGATCTGGTCTATGTCACAGTTGGCATTACCGTTGCAAACAAGATCTGCCATTCTATTTGAAGATATTTACCAAAACATGACCTCCGACTCCGATCACTCACTGGAGAAATGATCGCTCAAATTTGATAATCAATGTTTAGTAAATCAAGATCAGCTAATTTCTTCTACCATTTTTTCTTTTTTTCTAATCAAGAGTCATTTGTGGCAAGATACTACCGAGATTATCTATGAGATATTTATATAAAAAAAATTAATTTTATACAAATGCAGAGTGAAAATTAGAAGTAATTATTGATTTAGATTCATAAATTTATCAAGTTCAGAATCAAAGTGTCAAAAGAGATCGATTAATTACAAGTTTATTAAAAATAATTTATATTTTCCATTCACTTAACATTTTTTGGTTTAATATTATTATAATAAAAGTATTTTCTACTTAGTATATAATATAATTAAAAAAGAAAAATTAGAATAAAAATAAAAATAAGAATAAGAATATCATACAAGAATTAATCCGTATCAATAATAGCAACTTGCAGGGAAGTTTCTCATGTTGCATTCCTCATCCTCTTTTTATACTGTATAGAATTTTCATCTTTGGCTTCCATAAACAAAACCTAAAAATCTCATCATCTTTGACCGATAAATAGGGCAAGGAGTTGTTGAGTAATAGATGAGAGCGCCACCTTGTGGGCTGCGGCCTTTACCGACCGACAACATTTTAGAAAAACACATGATAACGTAACTTCCTCTTCCTTGCATGACTAGGATTATTAAAAGCATTCAAACACACGTGCTCGCTACAAGACCTCTCAACGTTGAATTCAACTCTGGAGAAATTAAAGGATAAAACGAAGTGGTTTCATTTTGGCTCTCTAGTCAATGTCTCTATTTTCCACGGTAAAACGACTATGACAACTATGGTTTCATTTCATCCCACACAAAGAAGGCAACGCATTCGCATGCACTTTACTGTTGACCATAATACAGATTAGACCACGCCTGATCTGAAAGTACTAATTTGCTCCTTAGGGCTTCTTTAAATAATCTCTAGTGTTGGAGATGAGTTGGATTCCTGTTCGTTGAATTCTTAAATTCTTTAGGAATTCACTCATAAATTTTTTATTAGTTAATGAAAAAATAATCTGCATTAATTTATTAATAATTAATTGGATCAATCTTGTTGTCTTAAGTTGCTGATTAATTAAAAAGAAAATTATATTCAAAATTTTGAATTTTGTTTAATTTTATAATACTAGCCAAAAAGTTTAAAATATTAATAAAATACTTAAACTTTTCTTTTATTATAAAACTAATATATTATTCATTTTATAATTAAAGCTATTGACATAACGATATTATTACAAACTAATCCGGTGTTAAGTCTATAATTAACGGCACTAACATGATTCACCAAGTTAGTATAATCTTTTATATATTAACATCTGTGCATTAAATAATATTATATGCATGTAAGTACCTTTTAAAACTTAAAAAATTATTTCTAATTTTTCAATAGATGTTTACTTCTATTACGGTGGAGGCATGAATTTGTTTAATCGGCCTGTACAACATATTCCTCCTTCACATTGTATAATGCAGGTGCCCAAATATGTGTTTGAGAAGACTGTCCCTAGAGGCTTTGGCTTTGATTATCACTTTTGTGGGCGTCCCATGAGCAACAGTGGAGTTGTGAAAGTTACCAAAAAAGACCCTTTTCTGGTCCCTTTTAAAGCGAACAATAATGGACAAGAAGCCTAGAAAAGTGGTGGAGTTGGAGACTTTTAAGTTTAAAACCATATAACAATTGCAAATCATCTGCACCAAATTAAAGACTGGAAACGGATGGTTTTCAATAAATTAAAGGAAATTTGCACCATTAACCGAAGGTGAAAATAAGGAGAAGAATCTGAGTGGTTAAAATAGAGATAAAAATGAAGCATTTTCGTCTCCTTAAAATTGGAATAAAAACTAATTAAATAACCCTTGTTTTCTTATGAATATTCACTTCAACAAAACATATGTATGAGAAGTGAATATCTATTCAATTATTTTATCTTTTTATTTTTAAAAAATTATTTGGTTGTCAAACTATCTTTTAACTTTTGATGAATTATATCGACACCATTAATTCGATATATTTATTTTAAAACAAATTTAAATTTTGAATATTTTATTATTATCTTAAATAATTTTGATTAGTATTGTAAAATTAGACAAAATTTAGAATGCAAGATATAATTTACCCTTTATTAAATAACCCATTTAAAACACATAATTACTACAAGTTTATAAGATCATTTTTTTTGTTTGCTTTGGATTTAGTGACAACTTTTGTCCGGAGGAGTGATGCCTTCCTAGCATGTTTATTTTAAGCAAACATATTTAATTCCGTTAGTCATGGTTTAGGAAAAGATTTAATCTATCTTTGTTTGGCATCTGTTGTCAACAAGGATTGGATTGTTAATAGTGTAGAGTTGCATTTTCCAAGTCTTTCGAAGGCTATAGTCCATATCGTGTACGTTAGGTGAAGAGAAATATCGGAGTAACCAATAGAACAACTGTCTGGGGTTAGGTAAGTTTCAGCTCCTTCATTTACTTCTAGAAAATCATCATATGACGTTTTTAACACAATTAGTTTGTTATTTCAATTAGTACTTATATTACTAATACTAATGGTCACTAACACATTAATTGATGGTTAAGTAATCTTTTTTTCTGCATTTTAACTGTTTTGCTTTAAAAAATTCTATATATATATATGCACTCCGCTAAACAACAATTAATATAATTTCGTGTATATATGTAATAATCTAGTTTCTGAGGAACTATTTAATATTGACTTTGTTTTTACAAAAACTCAATTATGTGCTCTAATTCAAGTTTTTATTTTAAATTAGTTGATAAGTACTAAATAGATCAATTTTTAGTATTTTAGATCATCTCATTTGAGATTGGATATTAACAACAGTCGACTTAAATCATGAGCATTTTAATTTTCTTAAATTTGAATATTGTGAATGAAATGAGTCAGCGTTAGAAAAGATTTGCACCTTTCAAAGGTTCATTCAATTTGAACCGAATTTACTTAAGTTCAATTATAACTTTCAAAGCAGGTAAATAATTGAATTAGAATTTTACGATTAACCATGAGTCATGGATGACTTAAGCACCAAAAAAGAGTAAGCAATGACCTTGAATTTTCTTTTCCAATGTATTTTTTAAAATTTTTTTACCTAATTTGATAGGATAATAAAACCAAAAAAAAAAAAGATATTTCACCAAATCATGTAATATCTTATTACTGTGATATTAGTTTGAAGATTTAGAGGTTTTAAAAATCATTCTATTTAAGTGTTGGTTTAATTTCTCAATAAACCCAGCGACTTGGCGGAAATGGATTTTTGTTACACAGAACATTCTGATCACACGTGGAATTCCATCCAGCTTTGAATTAACAATAATCTGAAATAACCCATTAAGAAATAAGAACAGAACACATATTTTGACCTCTGGCCGAGCAGCTGATTCTACAGAACCTACTGTTTGACCAACATCAATATGATACTATTATTCGATTAAATGCATAAACAACTCGGCAACGGCAAATTGGTTCTTCTAGCACATATACATCTGCATGTGATATGATTCGACAAGATTAAAATCACAGTGTTTATGTGATAAATAATTATCAACAACTACTGAAAATCTCTGTATTTAATTACGTGACGTTTACGCCATTAAACATGTGACGAGAATGGTGGATACTTCTATAGCCATCGAGCCGCCTTGCACTAATCATATAAGTTCAATTTCTGCTTCTTCCAACTTTAGCAGCCACAAAAATCTCATTCTTCTACAAAACCAGGCCTCTTCTATCCGAACCTCTGTCCTCCAATTACGTCTCTAAAATGGAGAACTACACCTCGTTTCTTCAATTCTCCTCTCCGACAACATCGGGCAATTCTTCCGTGTCACTTACCATTGGCAATAATTCCCATGGTTTTAGTGACTTGGAAAATACCAAGACAAATGGGTTCTTGGGATTGATGCCTGGAGACGATATGGATGTTCAGACAGGTTTGAGCGTGAACAAGATTTCTGAGGACAAAAGCTTTGTTGGGTCTGCAACTGAAGCAAAATTCAGTAAGAAAAAGGGAGAGAAGAAGGTAAGAAAGCCTAGATATGCTTTCCAAACAAGAAGCCAAGTTGATATACTTGATGATGGATATAGATGGAGAAAGTATGGCCAAAAGGCAGTGAAGAACAACAAGTTTCCAAGGTCAGTAAGGTTTCTCATATGATATTAATTTACTATCCTTCGATTAAATGGAAAAATCTAATGCCATACATACATACTCCGTGCAACACTCGTTGGAAAGAAAGACTTTATCTATACTTACACTAGTCGGAGAAGGAAGCTAACTAAAACCTTACACAGTCAGAGATAAATTCAATTCTATCTTCTTTTCTAGACTCCATATCGCTGTGTGATGCCTTAAATATTGACTAGTTCCACATTGCGGAACACAAGTATCATGCCTGCTTGATGTCATTGGAGGGCCGCAGGCATGATTGGGGAGTTATCCTTAACCGATAGCTAGTTTCGTCCATTACTCTCATCAAATTATTAACCAAATCACCTCTTGGTCTAATAGTTGTCTTATGAACATCTTCCTATTCTTCCATATACATATCTTCTTATATTCTGGTCAAGATTCAATACCTTAATCGCCATAAGATCGAAGAACGTTAGAGAAGTGACAAATCAAAATAGTTTTCTTATCGGCAAGCCAATGGGGAATATAGTTTATACACAGTATGCGGTTGGATTGGCAGTTTCCTTTTACCAAGCTATTCGTTCCTCAAGTGCAGTTCTTTCTGTTTTTTATTTTGATTGGTCATAGACATGCATGCGTGCCACATTGATGCTAGACAGATTTTCAGAATTTTTTTTTACTTTTTCTTCTCTAAAATATATGATAATAAGTTTGTGGTATGGCTTACCAGTGCCTTCTCTAAGAGTTTGATAAATAATCAGGTATGTATGTTAATGCACTTGGTCACTGATTATGTACTGAGGAGGCTTACCGACTTTGGGTCTAATTGTTTTCCAATTAGTGGAGCTTGCGAGGTCTCTTTTTCTTTACCCTTTTGATTGCATTTTCTGTTCTTCATGAATATCATCAGTATTCCCTAGTCATTATCCCGACACTGTATGCCTCGAGTCTCTTTCTCTATTTTCCAGGAGGATAGATCATGTTACAATTATCCATAGGTGTCTCTCGCGTCCATTAAGAGTTAATATGCAGACCAAACATACCTATAGAAGCTTATATCTCTAATGTTTACCAATTGTCAGAAACAATCAAATGCATAATATGCTGTATAATTGGCATCCACTTGCAGCATGGCAGACTCTGGATTTGTCACATTTGCCTTAAAAGCTATACTTCCAAGTCTTGAATTCTCTTCCCGTGTATGTTAAGAAACAGTGCAAGTGTGTTGCAAAGGAAAATAGAGCTATGTATCATCCGATCACTTGCAGTTCTTCAGTGTACTTAAAATCGAGTTTTGTATGGACATTTACTTTGAAAGTTCCCAAAGTAGCTGTCATTATCTTGAAACATACTCATTAGGAGATAAGCCAGACAGTGGACAGTCTACTTGGATGCCTTTTATTGTTTAACATAGCCAATTAGTTGGAGGTAATCTATGCGATTACGAAATGCAGAGTGGAGAACAAATTTTTGACTACATGAAGGTGAGAGGTTAATCAATTTTACATTATTGTTTCACCATTGAAATCAATCCTCTCTCCTTATTTAATGCATTGCTTAAAGAGGAGGGTGGCTGACAGAACTGAAACAACTTGAGAAATACTCGTACGAGACAATATTGGAAACAATACAAGCTTATCCTACTAACCCTACATATGTATCATTTGTTGGATTACCTTAAACTTCAAAAACTAGGGACCCCTTGAAGGAGATGGCTTGACTTTTAAACACGCAACAGAAGTAGCTTGTAATTCACTGAGTTATTACTAATGACTTTATAATACACTGATCATGTAACTTGTCTGTTTGTGTATATATTGCAGAAGCTATTATCGGTGTACTCATCAAGGATGCAATGTGAAAAAGCAAGTTCAACGTTTAACTAAAGATGAAGGAGTGGTAGTAACAACCTACGAGGGAATGCACTCTCATCCAATTGAGAAGTCCACAGATAACTTCGAGCATATATTGAGCCAGATGCAAATCTACACTGCTTTTTAATTAATCAATTAATTAATTAAAGTAACTATATTTGTAGGATAAACACGCCGCTGATCTTGTATTTTGTACATTATATATATAAACATATATATTTGCTTCCGGCTGAGCCCCACAAAATAAAGTGGGCAATTAAGCCTATCAAGCACAGAATGCATGGGACCTAATACTTTTGAAGTAATTGATTGGCTCTTCCTTTGATCCATGTGAATTGTGAAGCAACTAACAATATCGAATGGTTTGATTTATATTTAATGGATGAAGCAAGTGTGCTAAATGATTAGTTTAGTTATAAATGAAATATCAAGGGTATTATTTTGTTTTATTTAGTTCACTGATTTTCTTTATGATAAATTAAAAAATATTTTTAAAAGTATTATGTGTTTTAAAAACAATATGGGAAGAGAACATTGGGTAGTAAAAAGAGTCCTCACATATTTACAAATTAATAAGGATTATAAGCCCACATCTAAAAGGCAGGACAAACTTAAGAACATTAGGTTTTCTAATTTTGACTTTGCTAGTTGCCAAAACAATCATAAATTGACATCTGATTATGTATTTTTGTTAGTTGAAGGTATAATTTCTTGGAATAGTGCTAACCAAACAATCATAGCATCTTTCACTGTGGAGGTTGAATTTGTTGTATATTATGAGGCATTCATTCATGCTATATGCCTCTGCAATTTCATTACAGGACCACGACTAGTCAGTGGTCTTGAGAGGCCACTCAAATTATACTATGACAATAGAGCAGTAATCTTGTACTCAAATAGTAACAATAGCTCTTCTATATCTAAACATACAGGGATTAAGTTTGTTGTTCTGAAAGAAAGACTTTATAATGGGTTTGTTAGTATTGAGCTTATAAGAACAAACTCCATGATTGTGGATCTGGTTACTACGACATTGATGCCCAAAGCTTTTGATGAGCATGTTACTCACATGGGCGTTGATACATTTGATGTCAGTTGATTTAGTAAGAGTTTATATTATGTTCTTTGTGCTTCATACTATACTTGATGTCATGACATTAATGGAGTATTTAGTTATTTTCCTATATTATATGGTTTATTATTTGGTTAAAGTTGGACCAGTTGAAAATAGGCATGCATAGATCACTTCATATGTAATTTCTATGCTACACATCCACACTTAATCTACATTATTTAGTTCAGTTGATGCACGAGATCATTGAGGGTTTAGCATTGACTGCCCCTTTAGTCCTTGTATATTTAGTCCTTGTGTCAATAAAGCTAATGTATGAGATAAGTTTAGATGGCATATCTTCATCTTTGTGCTTCTAAAGATTAGTCGTAGAGATTTGCATATGATTGGTGGTTTTGTTGTGTGAGCATATGGTTATACAATCTATGGGCATACATAATTACAAATGCATATGGACATATAGATTCTATGTATTAAAGTAAATAATCGTATATATATCTCTATTATAAAGTTTAAGGGCCTAATTAAAGTAATCTAATTCTCTTTGGAAGTCTATGTCATCTAATATAAAAGTGTACGATTAATATATAAATATATATATATAATTCATGAGGTGTAATTAACAAGTTAACGAGAGGCCAAATTGGTATCATACATATTTAAATGGGTATGCCTCTTGACTAAAATATTTGAATAAATTTTATTCAATTTTACATCAGTTTCCATTTACCATTCTAGAATAATACATTCAACCAGAATATTACGCTTTTAGAACTCTTTCATTATTTACCAAAACTTTCTTTTCGCTCATGGATTCAAGTACACTTCTGCTATATTTCTTCTTCTTGAGTGATCTCCTAGGCAAGACTTATTTTAAATTTCTTATTAATTTTGGCATTACAAAGCTAAAGTTTTCCTTTTCCATGTTAACTTTTCTATCTGGTTAAACATATAGAAACATATTTCTATAGTTGACAATTGGATCAATAGAGATAGAGGAAATAATCTCAAACAATATTTTTTTGGATCAAGAGAGATGAAGGAAATAATCTCAAAAGAGATTTTTCGAGGGAAACAATTGTTGTCATTTATTCACCATATTAACATTACAACTAAAACGTAAAATTTCAATAACTAAACTTAATCACATAAATCGACTTTTCCAATTAATCATATAAATCGACTTTTCTAATCTATGATAGTTATCTAAATTAATGATAAGGCTACAAAATTAAAGTAAAGATATGACCTGTAAATGTTGTTTTATTTCTAACACTTTTTTAACAAAAAGATTTATAACACCAATTATTTGCCTGAGTATTCAAATTTTGCTAAAAGAAATGTTTTATAAATGTTATTATGTGTTGATATTATATGTTTTTGGTTCTTTGAACTTCAAAATAATGCATTTAATCGTAGCTTTAAAATATTTTTACTTGATAATCATAAAATATTTTTCTTTCAAGTGTCCCAACACTTGATAGTTTTTATACGATTCTAGACAAGAAACGAGCAACTTATAAAATATTAGATGAAATATTTATGGGATATAACAAACTGCCTACCAAATTTCGATAAACTTCATCTTTAATTTATTCTCCTCTATTTTGAGTACTGAACTTTTGATTGGTGGTCTTGAGAGTTTTCATTGGTTATACTCTTGTAACTTGAACTTGCTAAGAGGATCTCTTATATAATCTTATTGACAAATAGCAATTCCATAATCACTTTAATGGATTATTAATCTCCAAATATAACTCATCACATCCAAATCATTATATCAAACTTGTTTATAATAAGCTCCTCATAGTCCACAAAAGAACTATTACTAGCATAAACTAGATCATTCGATAAAAACGCATAATGAGTACTTCATCAACATCAACATCTCTTATCTTTATATATAAAGTTGGTCTACTAGCACTTTTTGAAAACTTATTTTTTCTAAAATACTCATTAATCCTCCATACTAAACATTAAGACTTTGATTTAGGTTATTAAGACTTCTTTAACTTGCACACTTTCTTCTCTTACCCTTTTATTTCGTAACATGTTATTCTAAAAGCCCATCTTTAACCAACATATCAATTAGAAAAATACTAATTTGACATTTGTTAGCCATTTCATTTATAATAAGCAATTACAAAAAATAGATTTTATTGTGTTAAATCAAGGTATATGGAAAAAAGTTTCTTATCATGTTACATATAATTATATGTAATTAACTATGCTTTATATTTCTGAGTTTAGCTATTATGTTTGCATTTCATGTAATAAGTCTATTTTAATCTAACTACGTTTTCACCTTTTGGCAAATTAATAAACCTCTGGGTTTTGTTGCATTTTGAGTTCTTTATTTCCTTATTTTTTGTTTTATATCATTCATTTGAACTTTCAATTTGGCGTCGTTCTATTTTCTGATAAATCTCCTTAAATGTCCTCATTTCTTTTGGTGGTGTATCACATGAGCTAGAACTTAAAGATGTAGAGCTTAATGGGTTAGTTAGATTTGAAGGGTCTAAATCATCATAATTATCTTCTGTATAATGTGTAATAGCACTAGAAACTTCATCACCAACCATGCAAAATTTTGGTCAACCTTATTTCTCATTCCAATTTTATCTTATTTTTCATTAAACACAACATCAAAAATAAGCTTTTTAATATTAAGGTCAAAACATTGATAGTTGTTAGCTTAATTACTATAACCCAAAATAAAATAAATTTAGTGATATTTTCATCAAGATTGAGTTTATTTTAGGAAGGAATATTCACGTAAAAAATGCAGCTAAAGACTTTGAAGTGGTTTAGCTTCCACCTATTCCAAGTTTCGAATGAGATTTAATAATGCAAGATTGTTGTGGGACTGTGATTAATAATATATGCAATTTTGTGAATTGTCTCTACCTATTAAAATTTTGGAGGACCTTTTGCATTCATTATGCTCTTTCATCTCTAAAAGGCTTCCATTATTTCTTTATATGACAATGTTTTGTTGAGTAGTGTACAACGTTAATTATCTCACAATATCTCACAAAATTATTAAATTCATTCAAAAGAAATTCACTTTCTTGATTTGTTCTCAAAATTCTCAAATAATTGTCGTTTGCTTCTTGACATGATTCTTAAACCTTTTGAAGATGAACAATGCTTTAGATCTTTCTTTGAGAAAATAATCCCAAGTGATTCTATTGTATTTATCAACAAACATAATAAAATGTAAGTTGTCTTGAGCGTTTTAAAGATGGACAATATTTTAGAATTTTCTTTGATAAAGTAAAGTCATGTCATCTTACTATATTCCTCAACAAAAGTAATAAAATGCAAGTTGTGATTTAGAGAAGATGTTCTCGTAAAGGCACACAAGTCTAAAGGCACACTAAGTTTTTTATCAAGTTTTGATTCTCTTCTTACCACTCATTTAAGACATATATCTCTATGTTGCTTACCAAACATATAGCTTGCATGTTATGCCTTCAGCTGTGATGTTCTGTTATCTAATGACAAGGGCCAACCACCTGAGCCTCTTCACTAAGATTAATTTAAATGCTAAATCATATTCATAATACTTCTCAAGCAATCAAAAATCTCATAAATACTTCCTTATATCTAGTAAATCTCTTGTATCCAAATCTATTAACTGTAATTAAAATTCTCTCATGCCCCTAGTTTTTATGTAAATTATTCACATAAAATAATTCATAATAGATGAGTATATTACAAAACAAGAAAGTATCAAATTAAATAAAATTGAATGAAAATCAAATCCTATTATACTATATGCAACAGACACTATATCTTCTACTGTACCACTTGTCAAAGAAAGATATGACACGCACCATTTTAGAAAATTATATTAAATGTAACGAAAAATAGTACAAATATACACAATGCCCTATACATAAGAGTAAGTCGTTGTTAAGTCACCTTGATCAACAAACTTGTATTTGCTTAAAATTGTCCTTGGATAATATTCCTCGAACAATAAAATGGTGTTTGCCTTATTATCGCCTCAAGTAGTTCAGACCGACCAACAAAATGATAATTGCCGCAATCGAACGTACGCTAGCTGATAGGCTTCGGCCAATTAAATGTCACAATCACACATCAGACAGAAACACAATCATGACTTCCTCAAGGTTTTAATGCAACAAAAATATCATAAATTAGCACTTAATACACTATTCACGCACATGTGGTACCAAAAGCTCTAAATGCGACAACAACAGTACCACAATAACTATTGGTGTTCATCGGTAGTCTTAACTCACACATCACATGCCTAACAGCAACAATATGACAATACTCATTCAAAATCACGCTTAATTAAATATTATTAAATCCTTAAATTATAGAAAAATAATGGACTAGAAACTCTTTGAAATATGTTGAACTTGAAAAAAAAAACTTTAAAACTATTGTAAAATATTTTACGATTTGGCTTTAGACGGTTACCTATAGTGATCCTTTTGTTTTTAATCTATTTTTACAATCTCCACCTTAAAAATTAACTTTTTTTTTTGTCTTTTTGGAAATGAAGTTGTTAAGATATTAGTTGGTCCAACACTTTGAGTGAATAGTTGGACACCGAATTATGAAAATTTATGTCATTGCTAGTTAATCGATGGTACAAGCTATATAAGATTCGCTTAACTTTTCATAACATTTTGAATTATCTCGATAGAATATTCTCATCAAACAGTTGCAAACAAAATATCAAATAGTGTTCAACAATCACCACAAAATTAACTGATAAGTTTCTTTAACTCAGTTCTCTTATTCAATGGCTTCTTATGAAATATAGATATTTCTATTAAATTTTATAACTTCTTGATTCTCCTCAAGCCAATATTCATATCAAAAGTAGGATTAAAGCATCAAATAAAGTTCATTTTATTTGTTGTTGATTGTAAAATAAA